>VXAY01002691.1:222136-272793 GCA_013399855.1 Oxyruncus cristatus
CCCCCCCCCCCAAAAAAATAATTATGCACAAGTACTAAATAGTCAGGCTTCTCAAAGCATCATCACTTGCATAAAAGTCATTTTGTTATAACTTCCCCCCATTTTTTCACAGTCAAACTGAAAACTATTCTTAAACTGGAAGACTTAAGAAAGCTAGTTGCTTACTTCCCATACAAAATATTTGTCATACTTTGATATTTTACAAAACACGTACGTTTGGATGAAACGGCTTTTTTCCTACAGAAAATTTCTGACCTGCTCAATTTTTAGTTAAATGGTTTCAGCATGGGATCCAGTGTGCTGTATTTACTTATTCTGTCAGGTGCTACTCCTGATGAAGCTGTTCAGTGGGCTATTTAGCCATGAACCTGAAGTGTTTTTCTTGAGACAATAAAAGAAGGAAGGAAGCATCAAACATAGGAACAATGAGATTTAAATAAGGGGAAAGGGCAAAATCAGTGGACCTGAGAATACTGTTAGGCATACTGCCACCATTAAAATACAAAAGGAAGCATATGGTAAACTGTGACAAGATATTCTGTGTAATCAGATAATTTAGGAGATTTAGTGGGTTGCTTTATGACTGAAGAGTGGAATAGAGCAATAATTATTAATCTGTCATCTCCATTGACTTTGACTATGCAGGACAATTGCCGCTTGATCTACTCTACAAATCCAGACTAGTCACATTCTCACTTAAACTGTGCTAATTCATGTTGTCACCAGCTCAAATTAATTGGTTCTAGGGATGCCCTGCCATGTCTGCTTTCCTCTGACAATGTCTCTTCTACTTAGAGCTGGGAGGCAGGTATGGGAAGTGCAATGATGCCTCAGCTCTGCTCCGGGAACAAGGCAAAGGAAACCTTGGGTGACTAAACAAGTATAAGAGCCCCCTCCCCGAGGTGACCCAGATCCATCCTAATGCTTGAAAGGCCTCACCTATTGTGAGAAGATGACAGTTACCTCCATCTTTTTAAATGGAAGCCACATCTCCAGCATTATGTTGGTTGTTGGATATAGCTCTGGATATTTCGCACATACCTCTGGCTATGTCCTGTGGAGAATGGTTGTTAGAGTTGTAGATCAAAAAGTTTTCACACTTTTTCTCTCAAATTTCCCAGGTTTTCCCAGAATCCCTATTACAAATATTGCTGATTTCCACCACACATTGCCTAAAAAACTTCAAAAAGTCTTCCTTCCCCACTTCTTTTCTCCCTGCCCCCACTTGCCTGTTTTATTTTCCCACTCTTTCTAGAAGCACACTGTATTCTGCATGGATTTAAAGCCTTGGTATGAGATGACATGTTCCAATTTCATTACTGCTTACTAGTGAACAAGGTAAGAGCTGAGTAATTCACCTTTACAGAGCTGCTGATACCTGGGGGAATCAAAACACTGAATCTGAGAATGGCATCACCATCAAGGTGCCTTCTGAGGCACCAGAGCCCTAACTCTGTTTTACTGACTGCATTAAGGGCTATTGCATGCAGGGGTTTTGGGGTTTCATGTGAGTTTTTTTTGTTGTGGGTTTTTGTTTGTTGGGTTTTTTTTGTTTGGTTGTTTTTTTAATGTAGCTTTCCTGTTACACCACCACTTGTCTCAGTTTTTCCCTTTTTGAAGTGCCTCCCAAACAAGGGAATTCTCACAACCAAAACACCACGAGCATTAACAGCAATGTGAGGATTTTATCTTACAGTTTAAACAGAAATTATGTTTGATATCAAGCAAAAAAAATTTCCTCAAACCATCCGAGTCCTGCCTCTGTGGAAGGACACAAACAAGTTGCTCTGAATGTATGGCCTGAGACGAAGGTGGAGTAATTCATTCAGCTGCCTTCTCCTCAGGATGCACAATGCATCCGTAGCCAGACAGGCATATTTTCTTGCACTATCACATCCACACAAATAAACATGCTTTTCTCTCTAAAAACCTGAGAAGTAAATAAAAGATGCTGAGAGGAGAAGCTACGGGGTTTGGTAGTAGGGCTGCTAAGTCTGGCTTCTTTCCTTATTTCCCTTTATTGATCATGTGTGTCTTCAGTCAGTCTCTCCTGTTCTCTGCATCAGTTTTCTTTACCACTGTGTTGTTGCTCCGTCTCTGACCTATGAAATCACTGTTTTCCTCAGTGTGGTTAGTGCAACAGGCTACACTGAGCCAAGTGAGAACAATGGATGCAAGGCACTTAGAGAGGTGTCCTTGCCAAGAGGGCTTAACCTGGCATTTTTCTGTGCTTGCAGGCAGCTGTAAGGGTGGCCACTGGCAGATGTGATGATAAAACAGAGACCTCCATCAACAGCCATTTTCCCCAAGCATAGGGAATGTCAAATACTCAGCTTCTCCCTGGGGTCCTTTTATGATGTGGAAGCCCTCAGGTCTTACTATCTGTCTGCTGATGTGTGCCTTCCTTAACTCCTTACCCTAGCAGCTCTTCAGTGCAGGGAGCCCCTTCAGAAGCCCTATAATAAACTAGGAAAGTCTGATGGTGACCAAAATTCCCCCATTTCTTCTCGGCCTGGTAGTCTGACCTTGTTCTGTTGTTCTTCATGGTACTACCAACCATCTCACCATACTTCTCTGGAGTACAGACCTGCTTAAGCACGATTTTTTTTTTTTCATTTCTTATTTTTATTAAGAAATGTTGTTCTTATCACTGCTGTTATTGATGAATTAGCTCTACTGCTGTCTTCCATGTATTAGCTGTAAGTGCCTTGTCTTATTGTGGGACCCACTTTGCAACACAAAAGTCCCTCATACTCTGTCCCCTTGGTCCACATTTCACCTCTTTCGCCACGTCCATGTTGGGAATGTGCACATATCTGGCAGAAATTAGTCGATTCTTAAGAGAAAAAAAAAAAATCTCCCTGTAAAAATGCTGAACTGTCTGCATGCAGCAGAGCAAAGCATGTGGCTTGTAACCTCACAGTATTTTGTATATCTTGTATTTTTGAAGATCCTGACTCCCCCTCTCCCCTCAGTGCGTACTGTGCTGCACATGTCAGCGTGAAGATCATGCTCCTTGGGCGTGGTGCTCAACCCCTGTCTGGGCTGTAAATCCCCGTTGCACCACGCAAATAACAAGGAAGCACCAGATAATCTCTCGGAGCTAATGGTGCTTCACGAGGTTGTGCAGATTCTTAGCAACGTTGAGCTTTTGCTATCCTAAGTATCATCTGCTAATGGTCCCTCCTGCACACACGTCGATGATCACTCAGTGCGCTGTTGTTTTTACCTGCAGAGTTGTAATTTAACGGCATTAGGACTGTAAGGAAAGCTTGGTGATGTATAAAATGGAATTACGTTTCCAGATTCTTCACTGTTCCTCTTCCTCCAAGGGGAGGTGTGCGGCATAAACTTGGGATAAATGATAACTTTGTCAGGCCGATTGCGGTTTTCCTTTCCGAGGAAGGAAAGGCGGATTTGCCTTCAGCAGTCCTCTCCCATTATACAGTCAATAACAGACTGAAATAGGTTTAATATAATTGACTTAGCATTGTGGGAGGATACTTTGCCAAGTAGTGGAAACTGGCTTGTGCCAGCTTAAAAGGTCATTGCTGTGTAAGAGTGTCCCTTCATGCATTATCTGCAAACACGGCTTTTGATCCACTGTAATTGATTTCAAAGTCTGATAGCTTGCCAAATTGATTTATAATATGAATCACTGATGGGAAAGATATTTGAATTCAAATGTAAGTGGCAAAACTTCATCAACCCAGCCAACCTTTGTTTGCAGTCTTTGCCTTCCTTGTTATGCCTAATTAATGCTTTCCACAGGAACTGGTGAAAACCCTAGAAGGCAGTTGTGGAAAATAAAGGCACAAGCGGGCATTTTGCCTACTACCTCCCTTCAAAGAGAAGACAGTGTGATTAGAATCCACTTTAATTAGCAGCAACTATGGGTCTGTTTCTGATCTTATACAGGTAATTCATTTGTGTGATTTTATGGATTCACTACATTTATTCCTGGATTACATCCTTTCCACTGAGGTCAAAATTGTATCTAATGTCCTTGTGATACCGAGAATCTTTTGACTAGGAAACTGCCTAAATGCATGCAGTAATTAGAAAAAAAAAAAAAAAAAAAAAAAAAAAAAAGATAATAGCGTCAAGTGGGTTTGACATCCAGTGATCTTTTAACCACAGGTCTGTACACANAAATGATAGAACTGTTGCTGTATAGTAGTGTAATAAAAATGAAGTCTAGGCCAATGCATGGGGTTGTCTGTTGCTTGCAGGAGAGGCCATCTGATTTACAAGAATCAAGGGAGGCTGGAAAAAAATCCTTAATGCTAATTTTCCACACAGAGCAGCAAATACAAAAAGGGAAGATTTTATCTTACTTGAATTGTAGTAGACGCTGGTATGTGTAGAATGCAGTGCCCTGAGATAATTTTCCCATGATGGAATAAAGACTTTTTTTGTGTCTTTATCTCTGCACAGTTGGGCTATTGGCCAACAGGGGGGTGAGCACATTTCCCCTGCTTGTAGTTCTGCACCTGAACTTCTAAGTCTGAGGGTGTTTCTGAATGCTCGTGGGGCAGTGACGCCTGTCCACAGAGTGAGAAAACAGAGCCATAATAGTGGAGGAGGACTTCAGTGGTCTGCTTTGAAGTTCAGTGCCTTGTCTGCACTGTTGCTCCCAATTTCCCCCCCATGGGCAGCAGTATGCTTACAGAACCCTTCCAAAAATGGGTCATATAGGAAGGGCACTGTTTGCTCATTTGTGTAGGTTGGCTCCTTAATTCCAATAGGCATCAAGCAGAATGAAACTGTGAGAATTATAATGAAACGGAGCGATCAAGCAAAAACTTGGGCCTATTTACTTTTGTCATCTTCTATTAGTGTCCTTATTAGTGGTGAGTGCTGTAAGAGTCTATTACTGTCAAGGCCTGAAAGTGACCCTTTTGGGTTGCTTTAGTAGCCAGAGGACTCAACTGGGCAAAACCAGAAATATCTTTAAAGTATCATCATTGGCACAGAGAATGGCTCCAGCAGGGATCGGTGGGTCTGCTCTAATTACTAGGCTTAGATTCCCATTGGTGTTTAGTGAAAATAATGATAAAAGAAATCTTTATCTATCTGTGTGATAGATGTACCTGTTGTTTCATCTCATGTCTCAGTAAGGGGGAGGAAAACCTTCAGCTGCAAGCTGTTTTCAGCAACTGATGGTACTTGGTCTTGTTTGCCAGAGGGCAGAGAATTCGGTCTCACAAAGACAGGTTGGAGAGAAGAGGATAATAAAAAACTGGTTTGCTCTGACATGTGGTCTCTTGTGTCTAAGGCCTACCAAAAGTTTTTATGCAGACTGTAATTCAAAGCCACCATCAGATTATTGACAGTCTCAGGTACCTGGCAGATAAGGAAATGGGAAAGAAATAAAGTGTTTTACAGGAAATATTCTCAAAGCAGGTGCCTCACGTCTTTCCTGTACAGCGTGATTTCCATTTTTATGCTTTCATCTAACCACATGTCATCCAATGCAAGAAACTTTTGTGACATTCAGAGCAGTCAGGCACATTTGTCTCCAAGCATTTAGCCTGGTTCTGGATTTTAACCACTGAGTCAGAAATGTTGTGTATTAAAAACTGTCATGTAAACCCTGAAAGGCTTTCTTCCTGAAAGATCTGAGATCTTCCAGGAAAGAAAAAATATGTTACACAGGCTATCTTCTGAAGCCAGGACATGCACCTACAGCCAAGCAAATGGCATGGATGTGTTTGAGAAAATAAAGGAAGCTCCTGATGTACCTTGAGGATCTGTGCTGGAGTTTGCCCTCTGAGATCCATTGAACATCTGTCCCGTTGCAACAGAAAGATTACATATTTGTTTCCCAGTCTGTTGGGGCAGCAGAAGCTCTTGGAGTTAGAGAATAAAGTGCCCTGATGTTAATTTTGGCTGTGTCAGAAGACACAGAGTATAAAATTAGAGGCATCAAAAAAGTGTGCTTGTGTGGCTTCTCTTGCTCTGCATTTGAGTCTATTTACATTCTACATAACTAGATCTGCACCACTTTATATAAGTTCTTGCAATGGTCTGTTATCAGGCCAGAAAGCTGTTAAGTAAAGGTAGAAAATAATAAAAATGTGGCTGGTCTGCCCTTTATGACACCGCATGGCATTAACCAGATTACCTGTGTAGTTTCCTAGATTTGTAATGACAGGACCCCAGACCTGTCAAAAGAACTTCTAAAGAAGCCCCCTTTCTTTCAGCTTATTTTCCCAAACTTCTCTTGCTGTGCAGGTTGTCTGCCTGCTCTCCACTCTGCCTGTCCTGCCCTGTTCTGCATCAGTGAAGCATCTCCAGAGTGAGTTTCCCATGGAGCTGTTCTTGGGTGAGGAACAAGCTGCTTCCTCTTCTTCCAGGTGCTGCACCTTGCCATAGAGCCATAGTAAAGTCATCACTGGAATTAGGTGGTTTTCCTCCCTGTTGCCCAGCCCAAAGTGTTTTTAGCAAAATGTACGGTACGAATGCCATCAACCAAGAGTATCTTAACCAATTTCACCATTCACTGGAGTTGTAAAGAATGATAATTTTCTTTTCTAAAGCAATACACAATTAAGAGAGCTGTTCTGCCATACTACCACTGTTGTGAAGGACATGGAGTCAGAGAAGAGTGTTATATCAGTTCCCCATATTTTTATCAAGTTTCAGTGTCTTGTCTTCTTTAGCAGTGGTTACTCTGTCTACCATAAGGACTGCTTTCCTTGCTTTCTTAGGTCTGTAGCTCAGATGTCAATAATTTTTGGTTTAATTAATTCTTTTTCCTTCATGGAATTGCCTATAAGCCTGTGATTTTGAATTACCTTTTAGTGCTTTCAGCTTGAAAAAATAGAATCCATTTTTTTTTTCTTTTAGGCTGACCAGGTTTGGTCTGAAAAGATAACGGGGAGAAAGAGCTATTAAGAGTTGTTCAACAACCTTATCAAAGCAGGACCACTATCCTGGCTGAGACCAGTCAGCATTTCCATAGATACAAAAGCAATGCAGTTTTCATCTCTTTTTCAGTGCTTTCCCACTGTCCTTCACTGTTGCATGTTTCCAGACCAGGAGCAGCATACATGGTCTGCTGTTCTTAAGGGGAGTCAGTTAAGCCTAAATTACAGTACTTCTAATTCCTGCTTCTTTCATTCTTACAGATATACTGGTTTCAGAATGGCTATTCCTATTTTCCTCCCTTAATTACAGGAATAAATGCTCCCAAATGCTTCAGGGAGAAAAACAACACTTTCCAGGAGGCTCCAAAAAGGGCAAATATACTTAGTCCCTGTTTTAGTCATAGAAGAGTTCACTGGAACTGATAAATTATTAAGTTCAAATAGATATTTGTTTGCATCTATGTTCTGGAACAGAAACATTTATGCTGAGCCAGACATCATATTGTGGAGGTTGGGCAAACAGGCATTTATAACCCTGTCACAGGACACAAAGGTGAAACAATAAAACTCAAAGCTGTCTTGGGATAAAGAAACATTAAGCAAGCGAAGATTGGACAGGTTTGGGGTTATTTGAATGGTTTTCTGTGGTGGGTTTTTTGGTTTGTTTTGAGGTGGGGACAGAAAAGGAACACCCTTGTGCATGACAGTTTTTTCCTGGGGCTGAGTCCTTGTGGCTCTGTGTTTACCTTCTTTGAACAGCTGAAGCATCTTGGGGGCTGCTGATGTGTCCTGGAAAACGGCAACAGCCAGGAGAGACCAGGTGATCTGGGAGCAAGGGCCACAGGGCAGTGTGGCTGGGGCAGCAGCTGGTGACAGATGGGACCAGCTGGAGTGGCCGGTGCCAGCCCCAGTGCAGGGAAGCTGGAGGCAGCCTGGCCAAGTCCTCACCATGAAAAAGATCCCAATGTGACATGGGAGTGGGGCATGTGCTGGGCTTTTTCGAAACTGCTGGGTTTTTCTGTACCTCAGGAACTCAGAGGGCAGGAGGGAGGCAGCACAGGCACTTGTGGCCTTGGGAGGGGCTGATGGCTGGCATGCTCTGGAAGCCAACAGCTCTTGTTCTGGAGGTCACACAAGTTTTCCAAAGCAAGAATAATTTTCTTTTTGTCCCCTCTACAGCAAAGTTTTGCTTGTTTAGGTCCATCTGCTTAAACGACTGTTTGCGCAGGAGGGAATGTTGTTTATTGTGTGCCCAGACTCTTTTTCTTCCTCTGGATCTGGGTCTGATGATGTTTGTGTTTTTGATGAAGTCCATAAGAAATTGCATGTGGCCCTTTTTTTTCTTCCAGTTAGTGCCTGGCAGAAGTATTATACTTGTGAAATCTGTGAACTGGGCATAGCACAAAGGAACCATACACCAGCTTGGACATACTTCCAGCCTAGCAGGCAATAACAATACATTTGTTGCGCTTCATCTATCCTTTGAATTTAAAATGATTGACAGCTTGTAGCTGCCATCTGTCAGTGGAAAATCCAGTTACTACAAGAAAGCCATTTACTCACAGAATTTGAAAGGAGATTCTACCCTACCGCCTTCGTTGTTAAGATGCAAAACACTGACATGATAAAAAATGTGGTAGCCATCACTTCAGGATTTTCTTTTGTATCCCTTGGTGGGATCGTGCATCTGCCCCAGACACTTGCACAGAACAGTTTGAAAAATGCTGCTGCAAAGTGTTAGTAAAGTGGGGTTTCATCCAACTGTTGAGGAATGACATGAGTGAAATTTCATTTTAACGTGAAATATGAAACTGGGGATGGTCACAGAAAAAGTCCACTTTTGTGACTGATTTAATAAATTTTCTCACCATCCATTCACAATCAAGATGAAGACAGATCTGTAACACTTGGAAAATATCCTCCCCCAATAGGTCTTTGTGATGTTAAGCTCATGTGGTCACCTAGGCTAAGCACCTCTGGGTAGGTATAAGCCTACAGTTACTATGACCTCTTCTTCAAAGGGTAGAGATGGACACCAGTTTTTGGAAGACATACTAAAATACTGATGGTTTATCAAATCTAGGACTTGAGGAATCCCTGAAACATCTTTGGAATGTTGAGAGGTCAGAAGGTGAGCAAGCTCTGGAGTTAGACAGTGTGTGTGTTTCTGTGTGCCCTAGCCAGGAGAAATGAAAAAAGTAAAACGTAGGAATTGTGCAGTGAATGCATAAACCAGCTACAATCCATTTTCAATTGTCCAGGGATCACGGGGAGAGTGGGAAGAGCTAACCTGGATAAGACAGGATCAGATAAAAATAACATAGTAGAGTTAGACCAAAGGATCCTACCCAATATGTGCCCCTTTGTTAAAAGCATCCTGGGAAGAGCAGAGGCAGCTTCAAACAGCAAAAGGCAGTGAGGTGCCTGGGCTGTGAGTGGTGCTCACCAGCATCAGGTGGGAAGGGGGGAACGGCAGCAGTGCTGCAGCCAGATCCTGTAAGGTGTCTGGAAGCTGGTTATCCATCACCTGAGAGCTCAGCCACTGATGATTAGTATTGGCTTTTCTTATCAAAAGCAGCATTTCAGGGCAAGATTACAGACAGGACTAGAAATGTTGCCGCTGAATGGTTCTGTCCAAAACTACTGGTTTGTCAAAACCGAGACACTTCATGAAGATTTGTCGATTCAGAGAGAGTTGTTTTGAAGGGTATTGAGAAAACTATGAAGAAATTAGGCAATTTTATTAAATTCTTCAATATTAAATGTTTCAGTATTTCTGTTTCAAAATGCTTGCTTCGTGTTTTTTTAACAGTCTATAGATCATGCGCTAGTTAGACTGAAAAGTTTTTAATCAACAAAATATCTCTGAATGATTAATTCAAGATTTTGCTGGTGGTGGTGACCCTTTTTTCCCTCTTCCTCTCTACTTCATTCTATTGTAAAATAGACAAAATTGTAAAATTCTGTCAGGGAAGGGGGGAGCCCAACCAACACATATTTCCTCTCTCCTTTCACTCTAGATTACGTGTTTGTCACAAACTTGATGAATGGCTCTTTTACCTGCAGTGATTTCCACCAAAAATGCAACTTATAGACACTTGAGAAGATGTGGGTAAGCAGACTGGTAATATTCCATTGCTCTTTTTCTAGCAGTAAATGTTCCAGTCTGAAATAGAAACTGGTGTCTGAAATACATATTGTTATTATTATTTGTTGTTATTATAAAGTTTGCATGCAGAATCAAGGAGTGTGCATCCAGGTGCCCCCTTACTAACCTGAAGACAGCTAAAATATCCTGCCAGAGCTGTAACCTTTAATTCCAGAAGATAATAATGATAATAATGCAATAAAAAGGGAACTGGAATATAAAGTGAGAGCTCTTGGAGTTAGACCACCAAAATTGCTCACTGCTTTGCAGAGACAGGTCAAGGAGTGGGAATTTCTTTCTGTCCAGGAGAAGAAGGAGTCAGATCAGCTCATAATCACGTCTTCACTGAATGTAAATCTCCTTGGTATATCCCGTGTGTATTTTACAAGCAGGGAAATGATTCAAGGAATATGCTGACCTTGTCGATTCAGGAGTATGAAGATTCAATCCAATTTTAGGGCTATGCGTTCCCACAGGGTGCAGGAAATTGTATTAACTTTCCACAAAAGCTGTCTCAGGAGCTCTAGTAATAGCCAAAACCTTTTACTTGGCATGGTGCCACCCTAATTAACAAGAAAAGGCATTGGGAAGAAGCTCTGCGGAAAATAAAACTGAGGATGAAAACTGGCAGTGTGGCAAGGGGAGAGATGCAGAACTACACACATTCCCTCTACTTCCAGAAAACATCTGTGCTTGAACTTGGCACAGCGTAGGTGTGGGTTCCCACAAGTGCCTGGTCCATTACTAAATACTGGCAGGTGGAGGAAACGTAGCAAGTGCGAGCATCTGGAATAATCTTTGCTCTGTGCTGTTGTAGGCTTGCTCCTGTGCTAGCAGGATGCAGAAATGTAGGCAAATTATCTGCTCGCTGCCAGGGGGCCCTCTGCAGAGGCAATTAAAGCCCGTTAGCTCCCTGAGCAATCTTGCAGCCACAGCTGGAGTTACTGTGGGGCTTGGACACATCACCACGCAGCAAAATACTCAGCCTCTCTAGTGCCAGGGCAATGGTGTGACTTGCAGTCTTCCCTTGTTTCGATGCCCTGCAACACTTGCAGTAGCCACAGAAATGTCACAGGTGTCTCACCTCAGTGAAGCAAACTACTGTATTAAATGTTTCACAACAGGGTTTACTTACTGGCAGGAAAATACATTTCAGCTAAGCTGTAAAGTGGGAGAAGCTGTAGGTTTCACCAGCTGAAAGTTTAGGTTGGAGAGCCTTTTAATGTAAGAAAAAATGAGCTGCTCCGGTCATTTTTTTGTTTGTTTTGAAAATGATCAATATTTCGAACAATATTTTAAATTATATTTGTAAAAGATAGTTTTTTCTTTTTCATATTATGAAATGTTAGGATACGACATAATTGATATTTATCTTTTCAGTAGTAAACTAGCTTTTCTTTCTAGATTGCTGGAAGTTTTCGAGGCATTTTTAGTTTTATTTTTGAGAAAAGATGGTGTTTCTTCCTGGAGAAGAAAAACAATTTGAAAGAAAAAGCATGGAACCTCTTCATTCTGACCTTCTACATTCTATTCCCTTTTCTCAGTTACTCATCTACAAGTTTTGTCATCCTACCGGGCAGGAAAAATAAGACAGATGCTTTACCAATAACCTCAGTATTTTTGTAGGACCATATTTTAATGCTTCGTTTCATCTTTGTGAACTTTTCCCCATCTCAGGGGTTCATTTGTTCTGTGACCAGCATAGTTCAGGCACAATTCCCTTCATGCCACGCTGCCAGGGGAGATCCAGAACACTTGGCTTTGTTATCGCTGTGCTTTAAGTTTCTTCTCCCGGCAATTAGGAAGACTCGCAAAAATAGAAACAGTATATCCCAGCAAAAATTGAAGAAAACAGCAGTAAGTGTTGGACTGACATGCAGAAAGGCTGGGACCCTTTGTGTAACCAAAGAAAGTGTGTCTTGTGCTTGCAGAACCTCTTTAATAAGTGAAAAATGGAACAGAGTTGGCAAGGAGGATGAACTGAACTTGGCAGGAAAACACGACTAAGGAACATGCACATAGTTGTGCCACTAAGTTTGAAGTGGAGGGAAACAAAGTGCTTATCATATTCATAGTATTATATTACTATTCAAATGTAATTGGGTTTATTAGTAACGAGCAAAAACAAACCCAAAGATGTTAAAAATAATGGAGCAAACCAGCTCCACCAGCTGAGAATCTGAACCCTAAACCATTCAAGAAAACAGACCTCTGGCGGTGGGGAAGTGAATTGGCTTTGGGGGTAAAAGAGGAACTGAGAGATCAAGAACATCATATGACTTGAAAGGGGGGGGGGGAAAGGCAAAATTTCCAAAATTTCCAACTCAGCTGGGTTTTGTTCAAAGGTAGGGGCACCACTGGAGTTATAAAATGCTCCAGGTGCTGGCTGTTGTGCTTGCTGCAGTCCTTGTCTGTTGAGCGCTGCATGCCTTAATTTGTTTTCATTTCCACTAATGAAAATAAATAGAAATGAGGGAACTCCAGGGAGGGTAGAAAGGAATGGCATTTACGTTTCAAAGCTCCTCAGCCTGCTCTCTAGCGTGCAGTTGCAGTGCGAGGCAATGTTCATGCCTTGTTAAATAAAAAACAAAGAGCAAAAGAAGAAAACAGAGCTGTTTTACCAGAGAGCACAGATTCCATCTCCTATGCACCATTTTACAGATTCTTTGCAGTCTCTGCCCCGAGGCTACATGAACATGCATATCTGAATTTTAAATGCAGGAGCTGAAACCTTCCTTTCCACCTTGAAAACACTGACATAAGCATTGCAAAATTCAGTCTGAAGCTGAAAGGTATGGAAAGTTCCCTAAGAGTTACAGTCTGATGCCTGCCTAACACAAACAGAAGAGACATCGAGCCTGCTTTTCTGTTCCTACATCTTCAGCAGAGAATGAGAGCTTGAGTTGGCGTGTTATTATGGAGAGCCTCCAGTTGTTGAATAGGAGCAATCCAATGCGTTCATCTGCCATCCTCCATCAGCTCTTCCAACTGACCCCTGAAAAGGGACCACTGTGAAACAGTCACCTCTGTTCTTGCTGCTAAGAACTTCGAGAGAGGTGGCAATTAAAAGTCTTCTTTTTAATCAGCACAGGGTCTGCTGCTTGTTTGGCAGGCAATAGTCCACCAACAGGACCGGGAGGAGAGCGGCAGGCACGCACCGAGCTCTGCCCCACATGCGGCAGCTTGGATTAAACCGTGCGTGCGTTGCCCTGATGGATGTCACACCAAAGCAGATGCTTAATAATTCATCCCTGAGACAAGCACGTGTGGTTTAGTGGTGGAGCCAGCTGTCACGCTCTCTCGAGTTGTGACCTCATCGGATTTACGAAGTAAGCTGAACTGAGCCGAGTTTATATTTGGCTCTGAAACCTCTTTAGAGAATTCAAAATAATTCAGGAAGCAGCGATGTGGATTCAGCAGTGAACATGATTCCCCTCCAATTTTGGACTAATATAATGTTTCAGCATGGAGCTAGAAAGCTACTGGTGGGAGCTTTCTTTCAGAGGAGATACTAGCTCTTTTCTGAGAAAATCCACACAGAGCTTGCTCAAGAGAGAGGTGCACTGCAACACTTCTAATATATAGTTGTCACTGCTATACTCCAAAACACAAAGAAAAGCAGAAACTGAACATGTCCTATAGGAGCTGACTGCTCCACTCTCTGACCACAAGTTACACCATGACAGGCACAAACAACGCTCTCCACCTTTGCTCTGTGCTCAGCCTGAAAAACACATTCTCTGTTTCAGTGAACCCCCTGAGTTTTCCCTGCCTGCCGCACTCCACACAGTTATTCTTTTAATGCCTTGTACTTTGAAAAAGAAGGTAAAAGTAAGGGGAGCTGGCCTCCATCATTCTGTGATTCTGTGATTTTTGTCTGCTTGCGTTCCTTCCACGTTCACTCCTTTGTGCTCATTCTTCTTCCCTGTTCACTTTCCTTCCCCAAACTCACTGATGTTAGAGATAAGGTAACTCTTCATCTCAGGAGCAGAGTCGATTCTTCAGAAGTCTTAAGGTTCACCTTCTGCTTCCCATTCTTCCCTAGCTCCTGCACTGACATAAATGACGGTGCACTAGCACATCTCAGAGCAGCCTCTGACCACAAGCCTCAATGCATTCCACTGCTGCTGCTGGATTTCCAGAGATTTAATAACTACCTCAACTTTCTGGATGAGCAGTTGCTCTTTATGACAGTCTTTGAACCTGTTCTGCAGAGAGTAAAGTGAATAGGTGCCCGTAATAGTAGGGTTTCTGGTATCCCACCCAAATCGTGGGATTTCACTCCATATTAGCGATGTGCTTAATTCTGTCCTATCTTACATTTTTTATTTTGTGCAGACTGAGTGAAGCGTCCATCTGTGGAGATTGGGCCACCTCAGAAATGTCCTTCCCATGGCTTGGAGCTGTAAGAGGAGCGGGTGAGTCAGTCAGCACTCGCATCTCATGGAGATGGCACTGTGTCTGCTGGGACCTTTTGAAAGAGTCAGAAGGGCTTTGGACTAGGCCCTAAGGCTGGCACCTGTTGGAGCATCTTGGATCGCAGTGACAAACCACAGGGAGTCAAAAAAAACTTCAAGTGGTGACACAACTTTCTGCCTCCCTCCTACAACAGGGAACTGAAGCAGAACCCATGATCTGTTGCTTTTGGTGTGAAGAACACTCAGTTCTGTTCTTTTGGGCAGTTGGGTATCTTTTTTCTTTTCATAGTGTGCTGCCTCATGCACCGTGCAACAAATGAAGGCTGTGTCGTATAGGAGGCAGTGAGAGACAGAAGCACTGAGTTTTAAAGCTTCCTCCTGTTTCACAAAACTGGTTCCTGTACAAAATCAGAAAACCTGAAGTGATCTACAGTCAACGTACACAAGAAACCATCACTTTGCCACTGACAACCAGCTGTGCTAGCGAAGAGCAAAGGCGCATGATGGGAGCTTTCAGCATAAAGGAAGAGTTTCTGACAGGATAATAGCACTGAAGGCTGTCTTTTGGGAACTGCTCTCTCTCTCTCGGTCCTTGGGGCTCTGAGGTTGGACCCCCCTAGGGAGGGCTGCAAGGTGCTGCTTCTCCCTCAGGGCACGGGAGCTGCTGGGTTTGCTGTCAGGTTTGTCACACAGCTTCATTGTGCTACTTGAGTTTCCAGAGGAGGAACTGCTAACACGCATTATGAATCACGTTTTTAAGAGTTTGGAAAGTGTCTGTACACCTATAGACACTTTTTTTAATCAGGCAGCCCCTCAAACTCTTCTGACAGTAAGGGGGAAAAGAGACAGTCCTTGACTGATTTTCTGTGTTTTACATAATTCAGATGAATCTCTCCCTAAAAGTGCACGTGTCTTGCCATTAACTGTACAGGAGTCCAGAGAATGTACTCCCATGTATGTTCCAGATATCCTACAGACTAGAATGGTTATTCTTATCTGGAGCTGATGCAAATCTCGTTTAAATACGTAAACAAAAGTGGGAAAAAGAAGAATTTCTCAAGGATTTCAAAACCTGAAGTCTCTCAACCTACTTCTTGGTCATTTGCTCTTTTCTTTTTTTTTTGTTGGAGCTGAAGTTTAGCATCCACTCTGACAAATACAGAGAAACAATAAGAGACTTTCACATGTGTTGTTCATCATCAGAAAAAAGCTGGCCTGTCTGGGAAGCTAAAACCATATTCTCAGTGGAAGAAAAAGGATACAGAAAAGAGCAGCTGAGCCTGAACTTCGAAGCAATGAAACTCCAATCCAGTGATCCATAGAAAGAGTTGCTGAAAATATGGGTTTGCCCAGTACACACAAGGTGAGATACCTGAAGTGCTGAGTACCTTTAATGATACTCAGCAACTTGATAATGGCTCCCTTGGACTCCAGGAGCTCTTTGGAAGACCAGGTGAATGCAACCCATATAACTGGAAGAATTTGGCATGAATTTTTGAGAAATTAATATTTTGCAGATTCTAAACCATTTTAAACTTTGTATTCCTGATGGATTATACTAATTATACATAGTTAGGCACAAATATATGTAAACTCATATATATATATATATGTACATGCATACAAATAATTAGAGCTTAATAAGCGCCTGTGAATATGAATATATTCATAGGTGTACTTTTGTTTTGCATTCTGACATTGACCTAAGCAGGTGAAACAGTTCATTTTCCAGAAAGTATTGAATCATTAATCATTTAGTTCAAATTTGGGGTTTGATTCAAATAAGGGAAGAAAACAGTCTCAAACCAGCTACTACTCTGTTTTCGTATTTCTTTTACACAGATATTTCACTCCACAGGTTTTATTGCAAGTTTCGTAATTGCAAAATATTTACAACATATTTATTAACCCTTCAAATTAAGGGGGAGGGGAGAGATAATAGTTGGAAAATTAGTACGTAGGCATCACAATTTATAACCCATTTTCACACAGTGCCATTTCTTTCCAACAGTAAAATTATGACCTGTAATGAGAATAACTAAGAGTGACAAAGATGATCAGTGTGTAAAGCTACAAAACTGTTTAATTCTTTGAATTCTGCAGGAGAGAGATCCTAGTGACACACCATGGCATGAACGATGATTATTTTTATGCCACAGAAAGCCAGTGACTGGAGATATGACCTCTATCAGAAAAACACCTGTCTGGGTAAATAATTCCACTCTATTGTAAAGAAAGAAGAAAGTGATGAGGCACTTTCAATCAATTTTTAATTGTACCCACAAAAATGGGTATCTGTCATAGTGATGTGAGGGGAAGGACAAAGATCATCCTCTCAAGTTTGTTCACTGGAGAAAAAATATGCTTTTAAATGGTGCTCCATCATTTCTTGCTAAGCCAGCCTGCCTCTGGTGGATGACTGAGTGCTGTCTTTTGGAGGGGGAGCAACTAACCATGGGCTGGCCCAGCTCCCTCAGTGAGCACTGGTAGGCTTCTCACCAAGCTACATGAAGAACCAGAAACCCTCGGTTTTAAATACGTATCCAAATGCTTAAGTGTACCTGAAATTAGAATTCTGCTTCTAGTGTTCTGTTTAATCTCTGCATATCTTTTACATCCTTTTGAAGGGTTTTTATTGTTTTGGTCACTCATGGTGGTGCAGTTAAATTTCAGCTTTTGCAGTGCAGGTCTCTGCTGAATTCAGGCACCCTGAGCTGTCTCAGGAAGCCAGGAAGGGAAATAGGCATTTTTATGGAACAATTCCTCTGACCATTTTTAGACATCTGTATTAGGATGAGACAATTCTCACGTGAGAAGTAGTCATTTTTCTTCACCAGACCCACTGAGAAAGACTAGGGAGGACAATTCAGACACCAGCATGTGCCTTAGTAATGCTTTCGTTTGGCCAAAAATTATTTTTGCTATGTCTTAAAAACAAATGAAAAAAAAAGCACCAGGCTCTTTGCTATAGATTAGGTGTGCCTAGGACACACCTGCTGGTGCCTGCAGACAGACTCACCCAAGGGCAGCTTCTGCCTTGCTGCTTCCCACGGCCTGTGTAATTAATTTAATTAGGCAATGGAAGGAGACAAGCACAGAGAACAGATGAAGGCTCGGAGATATGGCCATAACATGCCCCTCAGCAGGAGCACTCGTGGGGCACTGCTGGGCCAGCCCCCTTGTACCTGGTACAAACTCCTCTCTGAGGCTGCCTGTGGTGCAGTTCTCTTGGTCGTCTCTGGCCGTTTCTCTCCTTGAGCCTGTTTGCTTCGTTTCTGTACCCATTTCACACTTACCCAAGCAGAAGATGAGATGCTTTTCTTACAGAGGATGCTTGTGTTTATAACGACACAGACAGTTTCTTCGGAGTTTGAATTATTTTTGTTTGGAAAGTAAGTCAGAGGGGTATTACTTTGAAGAAAGAGTTGGAGTGCTGTTGTTGCCCATTTTTTCAGCAGCTGCAGTTAACAGCGGTCTTTTCAAGCACAATGTTGTCTGGAGCATGGAAGAGAGGTATCTGCAGAGGCAGGGAAGAAAGGATCTTCTTGAGAGTGCTGAAGGAAGTAATCTGGCTTCATGCTTCAATGATGATATGAGTTCTTTTCAACATCTTTCAAGGGTGTTTCATAAAGATTTCAGTTCATTCTTGTTGAGTGCTAAAACAAATCCGTGTGGTTGAGGACTTTCTACTTTTCCCCTCAGTTAATCCTCTACTTTTCCTCTTTTCTTTTTGCTTTGATTGACTGTGTTTTTGTTTTTGTTTTGTTTTGTTTTGTTTTTTTTCGTTTAATATTTTAGCCTCCTGGGAATTTAAAATATAAATACTTCCTTCTTCCAGTAAACTCTTGCTCTCACTTCAAGCCTCTTCCCTTTGCAGGAGAACACACAAGGAGCTAATGACACACAATGTTTCTGTGGCACTCAGTCTTGTCTAAGGAGGGAATGGTAACTTTAAATAGGGGGGCACTTGTGTCTCAGCAGTGTCTGAAACTCTGGAAAATTAATGTAGCTTGTTCAAATACTTGTTATTTCCAACTCTCTGAAAATATATTATCCCTGGTAGGCTGAGGGAAAGTATGGCTAACTGGCATTCCAACAGATTTTTTTGTATAAATTTTGAGGAAATTACTAACACAACTTCTCTGAAGAGTCAGCACAAGGCCTCTAAAAAAGGTAGTTGGTAAAGGATCAGAAAAATGGATAAATGACAGAAATGTAGCAGAGCAGCAGGTTCAGACATGCTTTGTAGGCATATCCATTTGGGTGTAACCAGCGGATGGACTCCAAACAAAAAGGTGCAGACCAAATCTGGAAACTTGAACAGACACCAGAGGCTGCTCCTTGGCTTGCTACATAGTCCAGGGTTCATTTTTCTCCAAGCACTTGGTGGTCCTCCTAGGCAGGGCATGGAAAGATGGAAATGGACCAGGACTACACCCAAACTCCTTCCTGGCTCCTCTGTGCCACCTTGTTCTGTGGACAAGGGAAAGATCATTATCCCAAGGAAAGGCTGACTTTTATACACAGAGGCCCCTGATTTTCCATCCCTGTTATGTAAACTGATCTATATTATCTTAATTTTTTCACATTGGTCCATATTCTTCTGGGTGGGAAGTGTTCCTTTTACCTTCCAGAAGTCTCTTTCTGAGCATTGTGGACGAATGAGAGAAGTCCAGGTCTCTTAGCCAACAGGTTTTAGGTGCATTAAAAAACCCTAAAAGCAACAACAAACCAAAGAAAACAAGAAACCACTTTGTGATTGTTTCTTTTGAGTAGCAGGAAAAAAAAGGAGATGATAATAGCTGTGGAAGTTTCCTACACAACTCAATCTGGGGTTGAACTTGGGCTGGGTTTTTTTTGAAGGATCATGATCTAATGCATTTCAGGGTTGGTTTTGTTTGTTTGTTTGTTTGTTTGTTTTTGTTTGGGGGTCTGGGGTTTTGTTTTGGGGGTTGTTTGTTTGGGGTTTTATTATTATTTTGGGGGTTTTGTTGTTTGTTTTCTTTTTTTTTTCCATACCTAATAGCATAAGGTTTTATCTAAATTTGTCAAGGAAGTCCCACCATCACAGAACACTTCACTGCACCCACATGTCCTCCTTGGGAGAAGACAGAGAACAAACTGTGCAGGTGTAAGACGTGTTGTTTAATGAGGTGCTGGAGGGCACTCAGACACAAAGGGTCTGTTGGAAGAACCTGGACAGAATAGAAAAGACTTTAGTATGTGGTCAAGTGAGGAATCGCGATGCAGATATTCTTGTGCACAGAGTTATAACAAGGCTATAATGTCAATAATCTGCCTGTTAATGAGTCAGAAATCTTCAGATTAATGTTTTCCCAAGTGAGCTGTGAGACTGCAGACCTTGACAGCTTTCCTGTTGTCAAGTAGGACAGTTTTCTTAATACTTGTTGATAGTTTTTCCCCTATCACTTCCAGAGGTCTTGACCTCTGAATGAATCCTTTCATTCTCAAAACAGAAAAAACCCATGACTTTTATACATTTTTTGTGTTATTACCATCATCATCTTTGCTATTGTGAATATTTTTGTATATTTTGGAATGCAGAAAAAGGCCATATAGAACTAAATCTTATAGGTAAATGCTGAATCTTGAAATTACTTTTAAGCTACTTGTTTTGTTTTTGTTTCATGCTGAAACAAATGAAAACCTTCTGAAGGTTTTGAAAAACAAAACTATGTCCAAATGTGCATTTTCTGACTGAAAAGGTCAGGTTTTCCATTTTAATCTCTTTCTGATTAGCAATGACCAGAGAGTGCTTAACTTCACAACATAAATTTCTGAATGAGAATGTCTTTGAAAGTGTAGCAGGAAAATATTTCATTTTCAGAACCTGCATCATTCTTCAAAAAAGCCCCACATTTCATGAGTACACTCTATGAAGTGGTAATGGTTCACCCACAGACTTGGACACAGAACATACATAAAGGAAGTAATCCATGCCCAAAGTGTCCCCATCTCAGTAGTCAAAAGGAGAAAGGGTATGTTTATCCCTTACTGTTAAATGGTACTAATGAAGTTCAGAAAGCAGATACAGGGTTTATATCAACTGCTGGGGCATGTAGGGTCTCCACGTTATAGACAGACTGGGCTAAATAATATCCACCCTGAAATTTCTGATAGCTGATTATTTTACCCCGAGTTTAGGGTACTGCATTGTTCACGTCTGTCCCTGGGTTTGGTGACTACCTCCAGGGGAGTATTCATGGCCTGAGGATTCCACGCCGAGGGATGCAGTCGCCACCATCTATCAGCAAAATGCACCAGACCAACCACTTAAACCCATATGATGTTCTCCTCTCCTCAGCTGACCAGCTTCCAAAACTGCTCATTGAAGCACTTGACAATTCACAGGTAAGGAAACAAAAATTCTGCTAAATGACAGGCTGGCTGCCTGGGGGTCAGACACTGCCATGCTGAGCTGCATAGCTGTGAAATCCTGGCTGTGGTTACATGTGGAATACATAACAGTCCTGTTTCTTAAGTACAGGGAGTGGATTAGCACATTTCATTCTTTTTTTTTTTTTTTTTTGTCTCTGTATACAAAGTAACCAAGAAAGAGCACAGTTAATTATTTTTAAGGCTCATTACAATAACAATTCCAATTCTTTCCAGGCAAGCAAGACAAGGGAGGACTGAAAGCTGAAAAATCTCATTTTGTCTTACAAAGCTCAAAGTCTGCTTCCTTAGCAACCCCCTATGACCTGTGGACTGTAATCTTGGCATGATAGTAGAAATTTATTTCTGTTCTTGTATTGTTATAGGATTTCAAACCTGTATGTGATTTTTTTTAGCATTCTAGCCTCTAGTAAAATAAACTGGAATCATGCAACACTTTGCAAATGGAAAAATTAGTAACATCTGGATAACTTGAGTACAATGCACTGTGTCTGCAGTCCTCTACAAATTTTAGCAATCTAAAGCATTTTTCATTTCCTATAACAATTTCTCCCTTCAGTAGTATATTGAAACTGCAAAAGATCTCCCACATCTTAGTTATGCAATTAAAATACTCAGACACAATTTAGCAACAAACCCCTGTACCATGTGAGACAAGAAGGCTGCATCACAAGAAGAAAACTTCATCACTGGCCCGAAGTATCTCTTAGGGGCAATTTCAGAAAGACCAAATATGAGATTAATTTAGATCACAGACTTCACTGTTTAGTGTTACTCCAGAAGTACATGCATACATGACATAAGTGATACCAAAATAAAGCCAAACTGACATCCAGCTTGACTGGTACCAATGCAAGTTTCATGTCATCTGAGCCCGCGTGCCACAGCAGTGTGAGCTCGGATCTGGAAGCCCAGGAGCTCACCCAAAGGTGATGCTTCAATATTTATGTGCAGCCTGGAGATGAGGCAAGTTTTTGTGGAAGTGCAAGCGTGGGTATGTACTGGAGGTAGAGACTGGCAAGCCTAGGTGTGCCCTGACCTCTCTGGCTTGAGGTTCAGCTGGGTTACCCTCACCACCCACCACTTTTCTGGTGGAAGCCAGAACAGTTTATTTTTGTACCTTGAAATGTGGAAAAAAATTTTGACTTGCCCATCTCCCAAAGGATGGAGCTCTGAGGAACCTGGTCTACTGGAGGGAGTCCCTGCCCGTGGCAGGGGAGTTGGAACTAGAAGATCTTTAAGGTCCCTTCCAACCCAGGCCATTGTATGATTGTGTGATTCCATGATCTATGACCTTTCCTCATTTCCTACCTGCTGCCGCTGCAACATCTGCCTGCAGAAACATCCAAGGGAAAGCACGTCCCAGCGATTTAAAAGTTTTCAAAGGGATGTTGTTACCTTGGTCCAAAACAGTGCAAATGTCTCGACCTCTGGAGCAATTCTGCCCTCCAGCCCTTCCACTTGCTCAGGTTTTGGGGCAGGGGTGCCAGGAAGGGGAGATGACTGCAGCTATCCTTTGAAATAAAGCATTCAGGCTATTTAATCCCCGTGGTAGCTGGTTCTGCTCTGCATGCCTTTATACAGTGCTGTCAAAGGCACCTAGCAGCAGGGGTAGCTGACTTCTTGTCATGTGGGCTGACAAAGGCATAACGGTATAAAATAGGTTTTCCTCTTTCATTTTATGTGATAAAGTCCCTTTGCTGAGAGCCCCCCTACCAGATCCCTATTGTTGCTAATTTACTATTTCTGCCACAGCAACGTGCTGGCTCTGTGAGAGATTGATGTTCTGTATGCAAAGTGCTCCTTGTAAATAGAACAACAAAGAGACATTTTGCAAGCACATAAACATAATAGTAAATGCTTTCTACCCCACATGTTTCTTGGCACATTTTACTCACATTTATCTACCACGTTTCAGTTGCTAATGTCTCCTGCACTGCAGATGTTTAGGAATGGATTTTCATGTATCTCCTCTTTCTCTAAACCTTAGCAACAAGCGCAGAAGTTTGGTATTTCTCCAGCATCTACAACTGCCTATAGGGAAAGGGCAGGCTTCTGTCTGAGGTCTTTGAACAGCATGAAGATGCCCTGCTTTCCTGTCCCATGCATAGCAGGGAAAAAAAGCACTACCACTGTCTTAATATTTTTTAAAATGTCATCCTCCTCTAAAGGCCATAGTTGTTAACCTGTGAAATTCAGCACTTGAACAAAGCTCCCTCCACCAGCTTCAGATAATCCAAGTGTTCAAATATTTTTAAAGAGGCTTAGGACTAGAATGATCTGACATACCTGGAAAACCCAGGATATTCTTTCAGAAATGACCTGTCTGGACATCAGTGTAACTCAGGTTCCATTTCTTTCAACTACATTAAGTCCTCCTCCTCTTTTTGTTAGGTCTTTTTTCTCAAAGCTCAGCTTTGTAGTGTGTCTCACCAGCCTGAGAGCAGGCAGGGCTCCTCTCTTTTGCCTGCACAGGTCAGTTCTGCTTAAGCAGCCCCAGGTCACAGCCAAAGAACTCAGTAACTCTCGCCATCTCTTTCATTCACAACAGGTTAACAAGGCCATGCAGGCTGTCTCTGTCTTCTGCCTTTCACTCCCAAGCCGTGGGCTGGGCACATAACAGGAGTTATGATTCATAAAGCCATTACTACGTACTTGTCACCTCAAGTACACAGCTACTTCATGGAAAGGGAAGGTATGGAAAGTAAATGTGTACTTTCCAGGAAAAAAAATAATTGGAAAGTCAATCATGGCATGATTCAGACAAAGGCTGCCTTTCTGTAGCTGGCTTTGAATTACTGCAAGTAATGAGTTTGTTTTCACACCAAAAAAAAAAAAAAGCAAAGTAACCTTCTTCTGTGTAATTAAGGACATATTTTGTGGTCAAAATGGAAACGTGTTTACAACTTCTAAGTAAATGCATAATATGAACAATTTCTATCTACATTTGCAACTTGTATAGAACAAGTTCAGCGTAGGGTACCATTCTTAAGGGTGCCTGAAGTGAGGCTTAGGTGGGACAGAGCTGCCCAGCTCCAGAGTTGAGATGCAAAAACCCTTACTGGATTTAAAATGTTTGCACACAGACCTTCAAGTTCTGGAGACTTGCAACTCTGTGCGACCCAGAATAAACCCAGACTTGACAGCACCAAATCTTTCACCACATTTCTTTATCCCCAAGCCTGATAACAGCCTATTGCAGCAGGTAAGCCCAATTGGCAACAACACCCACAAAACCTGAGCAGCCTGGTCTTGTGGAAGGTGTCCCTGCCCGTGACAAAGGGGTTGGAACTATGTGGTCTTTAAGGTCCCTTCCAGCCCAGGCCATTCTAGGATTCTATGGTTACTTTGGCTGTTTCTTTTCTGCAATATGGAAAGTGGGAAAAGTGTTGTCACTTCCCAGCCCTTGCTTTATACAATATTTTACAGGTGAGACTGATCAACACAGAATCACAGAATCAGCCAGGTTGGAAAGGACCTTTGAGATCATCGAGTCCAACCCTTGATCCAACACCACTGTGGTTACTAAGTGCCACGTCCAGCCTCATCTTAAAAACCTCCAGGGATGGAGAATCCACCACTTCCCTGGGCAGCCCATTCCAATGGCTGATTACCCTCTCCGTAAAGAATTTCTTCCTAATATCCAACCTAAACCTCCCCTGGCACAGCTTAAGGCCATGCCCTCTTGTCTTACTGCTGGTTGCCAGGGAGAAGAGACCAACCCCCACCTGGCTACAACCTCCTTTCAGGGAGTTGTAGAGAGCGATGAGGTCTCCCCTGAGCCTTCTCTTCTCCAGGCTAAACAACCCCAGCTCCTTCAGCCTCTCCTCATAGGACTTGTGTTCGAGTCCCTTCACCAGCCTGGTTGCTCTTCTCTGGACCTGTTCCAGCACCTCAATATCCTTCCTGAACTGAGGGGCCCCGAATTGGACACAATACTCCAGGTGTGGCCTCACCAGTGCTGAGTACAGCAGGAAATGGAAGAATGTGCTACAGGTCCTTCTTGTACATTAGGTGGCCCTAGATCAGTGCTGCACATCTCTCATGTGTGGACTAAACTGAGATGCAATTTTTTATCCTCTCTTCTTGGAACCCCTAATGGTGTGAAGACATGCCATGCAGGACTCTGGATCTATACTCTAGCGATTTGGGCACATACCTGTAAAGATGAAAGCTTTATCCCTGCTCCCAGGACGGCATCAAATTACTTGAATTACGGTATAATGGGTCCTCAAGTTCCTATTCTGGGGGCACATTTCAGATGCAGAGACTTGGACGTGCAATCTGTGCTGATACAGCCGAGGTTTGTGAGATGCCGCCTGGACACCCTGACACGCGAATGTGCTTGAACCATTACGACCTGCTTTGAAAGTGACTCTGATTTCACTTGCAGGTCCTGAGATCCCTGCCTCAGGGGGCGAGAACAACACATCAGCAGTGCCAAGGATGTGCTTTTAGAGCCCTTGAAGAATAGATGTTTCTCTGTTTAGATGCTGGAGACTGCTAGGGCAAATGAACCTATGTGCCTGGACTGACTCTATGTTTTTCCCTAGCCATTCCCTTACAGCCACTGCTGGAAACAGAATAAGGGCTACACAAACATTTGCAACACCATGCAATGCCATTCTTGCATGACTGTCCCCACGTGCTGCAGGGAGCACACCCTCCATGGGCCAGGATTTAACCTTGGGTTTCAGGCAGCGAAAAGCTACACTTTGCAGCAGCTAACCTTTAAGCATTTGTTTGAGTTGGTCTTTGCTCAGTCATGTCTGTAGGGAGAAGCAGGTGAAATAACCTGGGATACAGTAGAGAGAGTTGTCAGTCAGTTCCCACTTCAAAAAAAAGATATATCATCTCTTGCTGCTAACAGCTCCATCCCCTTGTGCACCGTTCTGCTGTGTTGCTTATCAAACTACCTTGGTCGAAGTTCTCCGCTGCAGTTGTAATCAGTCAGACTTAGATCAGGATCTATCCAGCTGCAATGTGTGTGTCATTATGTTGCTGTATCCAGGTTTTCTTTTTTCTTTTATTTCACTAGTGCTATTAAAATATGCATTTCAGAGAAAAATGCTCAAAGATTCGCACTAAACCTGAACCTAACATCAGGTTATGAAATTCTTCCTCTCTGACTCATTCTCCCACCAACTGAACTGGAACTGAGCTTGAACTAGGATGTTTTGAGTTCTTCATTTATACTGAGCCAGAACTAAACCAAGGAAAGAATGAACTTGTGGTTTCTGTTTTTCAGTATGGACTGGTTGAAAACTTAACATTTCTTGCAGGGTCTCTTTGGCTTGGAGACTCCATGTACTGGGATCTTGCATTGCAATCAGTCCCTGCCCTCACTCAACTGTTTGGCACAAACCTTTTCCTCTGCCCAGGAACACCCCATACTGCTCCACAGATGCCAGGAGGGGACCTGTTCAGCATAAGGACTTCAAATACCTTAATAAATAAAGCTTTGAGACAGAGCTGGGTCTACCTCTGCTTTCTGTTGCCCTACTCTTCATATTTGCTTCTCTAAGTAGAGGTGCCATCACTGGAGCACTTCATCACATGGCTTAGTGTTTAAACCTGAACACTCTGATGGGTGTGTGCAGAACTGGACTCACAGGGCTGTTTGTGCCACCCATCTTGGTTTCTTGCCCCAGCTCTGTCACCTCTTGCACACCTACTATTTCTGCTCTGATTTCTTCCTCCAGGATACCAGATTTAGAGTGGTGAAGTGGTGGAGGTGTGCTGGGAGTATGAGATGGGTAACAGAGGCTAGAAACCTACCTTTCTCTACAGATTTAATTTACCATATGATCACATCCATTTGTAAATGTTGTATTTCTCAGTTTTGACTGATTTCTAAACCCTGTTAGCTCTTGAGTAGCGTTTGTTTTATCTCAGCCCATTGTGTCAGCGAGCAGGGAAATGCCATGGTTTGTTTCCCTGGAAATGCTCTTTTGCTGTTCTCTTCAGGCATTAATATTATGTGTTACAGCTGTTTAAAAATTCAGTGGTAATTATGCACTCCAGCAGAGATGACTTCATCAGGATGAGGGTAAAATGCTTCTTTTTTAGCTCATGTCAGGGCCAGGAGATCTCTCCCACATTACAACATTTATTCTGGGAATACAGCTGTGGCCAGGCCAGGGCTGCAACTACTCACCTGGCCCTCAGCTCAGAACAGCACTGACCCTTCATCACTAGGATTGAATTGCAGTTCCTTCTCAAGCCCAACTGACTTTTCAAATTTCAACATTTCCAATTATAAATTCAGCAAGAGGATTACTAAATGGCCACAGCAGTCTTTTCGACCACAATTTCTTCAAAAATTCACTCATATAAGCCCAGAATTGATGACATTGCAGTATAGATCTCCTAATTTATTGCCCTATTATTAACTCCTGACTGCTCTAAAAGAAAGCTGTCCAACTTATTATGAGACAGGAGGTTTTTATGGCTTTTTATCACAAGGGAAAGACCATTAGACATCATAACAGAATGACAGTCTTTCTCCTGTAGACATACCGACGTGGTACAGACAAAATGCAATGCCTGTAAAGGCAGCCAGTTCACTGCCTAATCCTGGTCTTTAGGCAGCTTGCTGTGATTCATGAATTCACTCTTGCCTTCCAAAACCCATTTGTTTCTTTAGTTTTGGAAGTTTTTAACAACCTTTTCCTGCACCAGCTAACTAAACTTGTAGAGAAGCATTGATTTCCTTCTGCTCACGTTGGTAAGATACGTTGATTTAGTGCATGCACAACTATCAAGTTGATGAGACGAACAATAAGGTTTAAAGCTCTGGAGAAATCCAGGTCTTTAGCACAAAGAGCCTCCTGATGGCTATGAAATTATATTTTGGATAACTGTTGATACAAAACCCTTTCTAGAAAAGAGACACAACCAGTACTCCTGCCAGCCCGGGTACGTGCCCCACCTGTGCAAACATGATCCAATCTGAAGCACTCAAGAAGAACACATTCACTGGCTGTCACATTTTTAACGTGTTCTCTCAGTATATTCCATCAAACCTCAGCCAGTGATGGTAGATACTGGCAGAGACCAATCAATTCCTGAATAGTATCAGCATTTTCTCTCACTTGATGAACTTAAACAACCCAGCTTCAGGGTGTCTGCTACATTGTGGCTCTCGTCAGTGGAGTGAGAAAAATACCTACAGGCAGCTGCTGAAAATCTGGTTTATACTGGCACCTCGGTGAACTCGCTGAGCCTTTGCATCATCGCAGAGGCACAGACACGGTGCCCATTTTGAGGCCAATCAGTCAGTGGAGCTCAAATGGACAGGCTCTTCTTTAGTACCCCAAAATGCATTTGCGAGGTGCCCCCAGGCTATGCAGTGTCCATTCTCAGCATCCCCAAGCAGAGAAAGTGTTGCAACAGAGACAGGACGCAACAGGGTCAGTGAGTGACCAGACAGGCTGAGCTTATGCCCTAAGTTCCTATTTTACTAAGTTAACTTAAGCTTCAGTCTAACTCTTCTGCAGAAGGGCCATTAATAAATCAGCTGTTTCATGAAGTGGAGACAATCACAACAGTTGTGATAACTTTCACATTATTTGGGAAAGCTCACCATGCCTGGAAGTTCCCCAGGGGAGCAGGCACCTGATAACAACAGCTGCAGAAGGCTTGGACAAAAAGATGTTTGTGGATGTTTAGATCTCTTCTGGACCATAACATCAGCATGTCTGCTGCAATATGTTTGCTGCAATAATTATTGATTGTGTTTAAAATCAATAGAGCAGACTTAGGTTGCAGAGAGGCAACAGGAGGCTTCTAGTCCAGCAGCTTGAACTGGAGCAAGTGGTGGAGCCTTCAGTCCGGGCAGCAACAAATCAAACAAGTTGCACATCCAGGAAAATGGCAGCAACTCACCCCTGACCAGTCATGCACTGAACAGAGAAGAGGGACTCCTCTAGCATGGGGTGACCATTTGTCATTTGGCCATCCTGCTCTGCCTGAAGTATCAGCAAAGGTGTGTGGAGAGTGAATCTGTCTCTGTGCAGGCAGCTGAGGCTTTGGCACAAGCTCTGTTGGTGGTACAGCCCTTCCTCCTCTTTTGCTCACACTGTCACAATCCTTTTTCCCCAAGGTTTTTGCTTGGCTTATGAATATAATTTCGATGATGAAAATAATTAGGTAGCTAGATAAAAAAGTGTGCACATCTGACATGAGCAGTGGGGCTACAGGGAAAATTGAAGCTGATGAAGGGCAGGTGAGACCCTGCTGAGCTCCTCATCCCTCCTTGTCTCTGCTTTGGTGTGGCAGAGCTGCCAGCAGGGACACAGCCTGGATCTGTACCCCCAGACCTCCTGGCTGCCTGCAGAGTGCTGCAGAGCTATAGCCAGCTGTGATTACAGCCCCTCCTTTCAACAGCGGGGTTTCTTTATGAGCTGAAGGTTATTAATCTCGATGGTTTGTTATTCTGGGCTTCACGGGCATATTAAACACAACACACACCATGGACAGGAGTGGGGTTTTTTCTAAGTGGAAGGGTAAAACTGTTGAACAGTGTTTGTTGGAAGAAAACAGATCTATTTTTCCTCACTCATACTATGGATTTTTAATATTTTTATTACTGTGTTCAAAAGAAAGAAGTTCTTAATGGGTATGGTGTAATACAGCTTCAATTTCCATTTACCCGTATCTGAAGCCCCATGAAACGCTAATGGCCCAAGTACTTTTGCCTACGCCTAATTTCAAGCCTGCAGATGGATCCCTCAATGTCCAAAAAGTCCTGATAATCAACAGTGCATCCCACTTTAAAATGCAGTGGCTGTCAATACTCTTGTGAGGACAAAGATGGAGTTGAAAGTTGATGAAACATGTCTTGTTGAGCCTGGTCGATGCAGGTACTTTGCTCCCAGACTAAGCAGAGGAAGTGTCAGGCCTGGAGAAGTCATTCTGACAGAGTCATCTCACTTAAAAGACTGACTAAAATCCTGAAATTGGTGAAATCACAATGGCCAGGCCTTATTTCAGGATCCCATGTATAAACCTCTTATCTCTGACTGCAGCTTCAACAAGATGTTGTTCACAATGACCTCTGAGAACACAGACGTAATAAAAGTCATGAGACTCTCACTGAAGACAAGAGTTGAACAGAATGCAGTTTCCTTCACCTATTTATGGAAAGAAAAGGTTCATAAGCACAGATGGGAACACTATGAGAACCATAAATGTTCAGACTAAATTGTATTAAAACAAATTTTCATATTGTAAGTGACATTTTAAAAATGCCTCTCCTGAAAAATTTCGAGCAATGAATTATGGAGCTGAATCAGATGGAGCACAAGGTGTCTTGCAGCCAGTGAGTGCTCAAATTCACTGACTCACTTCAGATCTTAATTTTTTCTTTTTTCTGAAAGCTTCACCTGCAATGCACGCGACCTCGTGAATTGAAGAAACAAAAAGACAGAAAAAGGCAGCAAATAGTTTATGAGCCATCCACAGAAAAAAAGATTTGTTAACATAAAACTTTCATTAAACAGCTATGAATAATGAATTTGCTGGTGTTTACACTGAATAATTTCTTAGACGCCATTTTTCTGTTCCCTGTTTGTGAAAAGCAACTTCCATTTTTACAAGAAAGAAAGAGTACCAGTCCAGAGGGAGGTCCTGACATACACTCCCTCTTCCCCTCCAGACTGCTGTTGCCCCCCAGTAATGAAAAGAACAGGGTTATGAGCTGGTTTCTGTCCCCATTATTATGATTAAACCTAGAAAATGTCCTAAAATAGGACCCCAAAGCTCACTTGCCTGGCCTCATGATATTATACTGAGGCCACAGTCTCAGGTTTTTAGTTCCTTGCTTACTTTCTGGTCCCCTAAGTACTTTTTTCTTAGCATACCACATCATACCAATAGCAGGAAGCATTAATTAAATTTTGCTGCCTGTGAGGAGACAGGTCATGGCCACACTGCTTCAGTGGAGCTTCCGCCTGTTGTTGCTGATGGTTCCCTCTCTTTTGAGGGGTCAAGGGGGAGGGCGTGGTTTGAGTGAAGGAAGGTGCATCCCCATGGCTTAGACCTCCCAAAGAAGATGTGGAATTAAATTTTCTGTGGCTGAAGGGAAGATGGAAATTTGTCTCTTTCTCCACGGAGATCGGATTCAGAGGTGAAAGAGGAAACCATCTTGCCAAACAGATTTTCTTAAAGGCAAGACCAGCTCCCCCCTCACTCAGAACCCAGAGCTGGAAAAGAACTTACCCAAAACATCCCCTGTCCTTGTGCAGTCCATCCAGGAAGTCTGAGCCCCTGAGAAAGGCAGGAGTGAGAGCCATATCCCTGTAGGTGCTGCTCCCTCTTGCTTGGGGCCAAGAAGCTCCTCGTTGTGGGGAGGAGAGCAAAAGGGAGCAAATCTGTATTCTACTTTGGAAGAGTTTACTTCCCTCTGTGGCTGTAGAGCCTATATGGCATGTCCACTGTCCCTCCAGGTCATCCTAGGAGAGAATCAGCCAGGTGGTCTCTCTTAAGAGAAGCTTGAAATGCTTGGAAATACTAGACTATTTCCTTGCTGAGCATTCCTTCATTTTGTTTGTTGTCATGGAACTTGGTTCAGTTTTCCTTCCACATAAAGGCATAATAAATGGTCGGAGTGGTGATATGCTGACTGTGGATCGGGTTATTGTTACCTCAGGTTGCCCAGGCTTCGATGGCATCCTAGCACTTCAACAGAAGAAACTCTGATCTGTTCCTTTCAAGGAAAGATAATCCAAATGTGCCCTATAAGTCCAGATATTATGGAGATCAGTTTTGAGCTTGAGTCAATTAGAATTCAAATTTATTTAATCCCCACACACTGGCAAACTCAGAGACCTATTGGGCTGCTGTTTTTGTGAAAACCACAATGATAGTAACTTTAATCAACTTTCATGGTAAACTTAAGATAACAATACCCTTGCTTTAAGATTCAATCAAATCTCTAGTTAAAAGACCCCTTGGGCCATGATAGATATACTGGAGGAAAGTATGAGTTGCTTTTAAGTCTTATGGGAGAGTGAGGCTCATTCAGTTGATTGAGTTAACTCATTTAATAAGTTTGCCTAATTTCAGCAAAGCTGTGTTTCAGAAGCATTGAAACACCATGAAAAAGCAATTTCCTCTGTATTTCACATATTAAAGCACACTCTTCCAAAACAGCAAGAGCCACTGCAATAGGGTAACAGCAAATTTTGAATATTTGTTAGCAGCTTGGGGATTTTCACTAATGAATACATATACAAGTATCCTTTAGAAACTATTTGTTTTAGAGAAGGGGACAAACAACAAACTGACTTGTCTGACTACATTCCAGTCTGAAAGGTTATTCTGGGGTCAGCACCAAAGGGACTTTTCCTTACAGACCACTACAAAGAAAGATTACAAGACAAATCTTGACTTTGTCACGATCATAAGATTGTATATTCAGCTTAACTAGTACTGATGTATTTTAAAGTGTCAGCATTTGGTGAGAAGGATAATGTCGACACGCAGCCAGGAGGCTGGAGCCAGAGAAGCGTGGAAGGAATTGTAACACTGAGACTCTCACAGTGATGGGCTCCCAGGAGCAGGAAGCAAGTCCCAGGACAGATGCCAGGGACCCTCATGGAGTGAGGGGGAGAAGCTCCCTGAGGAATGGGATACGCTGGTGCTGGGAGAGCCACTTGTGCCCCCCTGAAGAACATCAAGTTGGGGGGTTGAGAGGCGGCAAGACACAAGCACTTGGGGAATTAAAGGGGCAGGTGAGACCAGTATTTACTCATGGGCTGAAGTGGGAGAAACCCAACAACAAATCCCTTCAATGTTTCAATGGAACATGACCATTTTAGCTCCTAGGGGATTGTAGGGCACTTCACACGAGGCTCTTTCAGTCTCTCCTTTACAGGTTATGTCTCATTGCATTAAATAATTAAACAAGTCCTGAGCCAGGGAGAGAAAGAGATAATGATTCCAATAACCAGCAGCAAACACATTACCAAGTGAAATGAAAAACCTCGTTAAGGCAGTCCAAGAAAAATAATAGAGAAGTTTGTGAGAATCAATCTGATAAACGTGTGAAACTTCATACCAACAAAAACTTCAAAGGCATCAGAATTAAGGCATTTACCACACTTGATGAGATCCAGAAGTGAACAATGCATAAAAGCATCACACATTGCAAGAAAGCTGAATGAGTGTTGAAGGAGATGAATCCCAATGTGAAAAGGTACCTGCACAGCTGGTACCACGCCTTCTGGTACAGAAAGGCATGAAGTAGCATCAGCTTCTTCTGGTGGGAAGCATATCTTTTTCTCCTCCTACAGCAGATAGGACTTTAATTTCTTTGTCTTTATGTTTTTCACACAGAGGTGAAGGAGAGATCTGAGAGTTTGTTGTTCTTTAGTGGGTACCTATGCAGAAAATATCTGTCTAAGCTGGAAAGAACAGTGGACTAGGGTGTGGAACAAACCAATAAATAACAATAAATAATTTCAAAGTACTGTAAAGGATTTAAAGGCTTTATTTTTTTCTGAGAATTAGCAGAGTTTAGGCTCTAGATATCAGAAAAACAAATTTTTTTTTTAAACTAGGACTACAAGAGAGATGTGGGCAAATAAAGAGCATTACACCTGTCTTTTGTACTAAAGAAACTTATACTTTAGAACCGAGCAAACTCAGAAATCTTATTTGAAGAACAGATTTACTAGGACATCGAGAAAAAAAATGATTTATTAAGGAATAGTCAACACGGTTTTCACCAAAGCAAGTCATGACTTACAAATCTATGAGTACTCTATGAAGGTGCAAGGAAGTATATGAATAAAGGTGATTCAATTGATATAGTTTTTGAGGGTTTCCAGAAATCTTTCCACAAGTTTCATCCACAAAGAGATGAAGCTGTCGTTTGGAAAGGCCTCATGTTGATTAATAACTGGTTAAAGGATGGGAAACAAGGAAGAACAAATGATGGATTTTTCATAGTAAGGAAATACTAAATGGGCTGCGGTGTGACCATATTTTCAGAAAGAAGCTTGAAAAGGGGGCCAGGTGGCAAAGTTTGTTTGTAATACAAAAATACTTAGTATATTCAAATCTAAATCTGACTGTGATTGATTGCAGAAGGACTTGGGATACAGTAAAGGAAATTCAGCATTGATATGTGCAATATAATGCATTTGGAAAAAAAAAAACCAACAAGCCCCCAACATTTCTAGCCACACATATACTGTTCTTGGCTCTGAATTAGCTGTTACCAGTCAAGAAGTAAATCTTGGAGTTGTTTCTGCAAGTTTATTGCTCAGCAGCGGTCGAAAGGGCAAACAGGCTGTTAGGAATTATTAAGGAGAGGTATTGAGAGCCAGACTGAAAACACTTTTAGCCATCTGTATAAGTGTCTGGTGCAGACATACTCTGAAGGCTGCACACAGGGCTAGTCCTTTCCTCATCTCATAAAAAGCAGAGTTGAAAGAGGTACCAAAAAGTTTGATCAGGGAACAGCCTGCACAGAAGGAAAGACCAAACAGACCACGTTTGGCTTCAGAAAGAGGCAAAAGGGAAAGGCATATGCTAAAACAGAATGAAGCTATTACAGGGTTAGAGAAAGGGCATGAGGAAGGGCTATTCTCTGATTCTGATCATACAGGAGTGAATGGGAGTTCAATGCCAAAGCATCCAGCAGCAATTTTTAAAACAAACTGGAAAAGGCATTTTTTTTCACACAGCCCATAACTGAAGAAGGCATTAATTGCTCAGAGAAGCTGCAGAGGCAAAAATGCAAATAGTTTCTGGAAGGAATTAGGTAATTAAGGCAGGTCCATTGGCACTCATTAAACAGGTCAGTCTCTGTATGACCTTCAGATCAGGTGCTCTCTAAGGCCCTGGCTGCCAGAGAGGTGCTTGGCTAAACACCAGTCTGTGCTTATTATAAACTTCCCCTGTGTATCTCCCACTGGGTAGTTTGGGAAACAGGACTTGGGGCTGGTTGGGCTTGAAACAGATTGGTCATTATTATACTTATGTTAACAATCTAAGCAATGAGTGCATTTGCTGCACTCCTTTCTCTGTTCCAGTGAGTATGAATATGTCCTGGATTCAGCAAGTCATGTTTGCCATTCCTGGGCATTTCTAATATGCTTCCTGAGAGTGAAGCATGTGGAGGCAGGAGGGACTATGTTATATACGTGCTTGGTGTTATATATGCCACCACAGGCTCAATGGTTGGTATCAAAGGAAAGCTATTTATAGTATAACAGTACAAACGCAAAACTTCTTTTCTGCAGTCTGAATTTCTGTGTACGCTAAATGAGAGGCAAGGATACAGAAATGTGGATGGATTGTAGTGGATACAGACACACCAGCTGCTTTTACATTTTCCTATTTTAAAATGTATTAGGAGACTAAGAGAGTTTCTGAAAATTTACAGCTTCTCAACAAGCATCTATTATCAGTTCAGCATTAAATCAGTACTTATACAATATGTCAAACTGCTCTGTGGCGTTTACTTATGTTATGCTATTATGTTCCAGAAGAAGGAAGCAAGGTATAACAGCAGGTCCTCCCTGGCAGTTGCTCCTCAGGCAAAATTCTAGTGATATTACATGATGGAGGAAATCCCTGAGTAGATAAATCATTGAGAGTGTGAGGAATTACTTGTAGCATTTAGCAATAAAACACAATATTGTCAGCGTCGAGTAAGCCAGAATCTGATTTCAATAGCAGTAATTTCATGTGCAAGAATATCACTGTGTGTGTGTGTGCGTGCTTTGAGGGGGGAAGGAAGGGAATGTGATAAACAGTATTTACACCTGCCAAGAGCAGCTGCTGCTTCTTCTCCTGGAAAAATTCATGCAGGGTGAAGCACATCTATGTGCAGTAGGACAGGGATGAGCAGGTATAGGTGCAAGTAAGTATTGGCATAAGAAGGCAATAAGGAGGTAACTGGGTGTGTTGAGATGGGCCCAAGATGTTTCACTACCAGACTTGCACAAAGAACAGATGTTTTGGCCAGCTTCTTTAATCTCCCTGTGTTTTCTTCGAAAAGAAGAGCTGCCCTGAGGACATTAGAGGTAAGGTCTGGCTGAAGGACAGTCTTGAGAGGAGAGTGTTTGTACCCTTTTATTAACTTTCTCTCTTTGGGGGCTTTTTGGTACTTTCTCCTTGTCTTAAACTAAAGGCATAGGGGTTTTGTCACACCTAGAGAAAGCAAAACACTTCATTTTAGGTTGAACGAAAAAATGCCAAGGCACTTAAAAATTAAATCCTTTCAAAGAAACAGAGCTCTTCAAGAATGTATATAAATTTTGAGTGATCCCTACTCAGCCAATGCATCATTTAAGTCGCTGTGACATAGCTGAGGTTGACCTTAAAGATAACAGAAGTGTTTTACTGGCCTTCACACAGAGCTAGTGATCCACTCAGATTTGATAGAATCACAGAATTGTTAAGGTTGGAAAAGACCTCCAAGACTGCTGAGTCCAACCATTGACCAAACACAACCTTGTCAACTAAACCACAGCACTGATTTGACCCAGTTAACTTAAGATTACCTGCTTCCTCAGGCTGACAGTGCAGAGAGGGGTTAAAAAAGACTCCACAGCAGCTACAGGGATTTCCCATGGCAGTCACTGCCCCATGGAAGCAGAGGTTGGCATTTTGATGACTTCAACAACTATATCTATCTGAGACAGGCATGTTTGTTTAAGTCACCAAAGGCTCATTCTGAAGGCACAAGGACAGGGCCTGATGGGCATCGTTTGCATCAGTGTTATCACCACCAAAACTAGCAACAGGACATGATCATTAACACTGGGGAAGAAAAACACCTTCCCTCCAGGACTTCAGACACTCCATCAATTAGCAGGCAAACACTGCAATTCCAAGCAATTCAGTTTACTAATAATGACTTGTTACTCATATGAAAACCACAGAAGCCCTGTCTTATTAAAAGCAAAACTATAAAGTTCAGCAGACAAAGCCAAACAGACCACAACATCAAAGGCCTTTTGAAGATTAACACATTGACTAAACTACCAGAGATTCATTTAGAAGCAAATGACACAGATGTTCTTTACATCTCTTTAATATTTAATTTGTCAGAATATGTTCTTCATTTCCAACACTCTCTATTTTCTAATTTATGGCTGTAGATGATTGGATCAATTTTTTTGATAAAATAATTTTTTTTTTTCAGGATAAAATTTTTAGGGTCATGGTCTAGACGCCTTTAGAGGAAATCTTCTAAATCTCAAATGACTCATTTAGAAAATATCCTGCATGTGAGAGTTTTGTTTGCTGAGGCATAGATAGAAAAAGCCAGTGAGAACTGTTGCAGCTGTGTTATATAAAAGGAAGAGACAATTTAATGGAAAATTTCATACTTTGCAGAAATTTGATTGCCTATTTTCTCTATGTAGATATCTTATTAGAGAAGCTACAGCTGCTGTACTGAAGGTATATTTTCACTGATGATGATCAGGATGGGAGCACCAGAGCAGTGTGTGGAATTTAACATTTTATTCTGTTGCAGAATTACAGCAAACATTTACAAATCTCTCAGCTGTTATTTTCCTTTTATTAGACAGGAGTGAGCATTTGTTCCTTATGGCTGCTCTTTTTTGTCCAAGGGACACAGGGTGTTTGTTGATGCCAGAACCTTAACAGGTTGGGTGTAATGGCAAAGAAATCATGAATTGAGTGTGTCTGCCTCACCTGCTGGTTTTACTGGATGCAGGATAAACCGGTTCCCTTAGCACCGTAAGTGTAGACTGTCCCACATTATTCTCCCCTCCATATCTCCTTCTTCACCAGTTTATAGGAAAATATTAGATCCCTCTTAAAATTACATTGTGATGCTACAACTTGGCTCTTCAAAGATCTCTTCATTTATAAGTAGTGTTGGAGGTAAATAGGTCATAAATTCTACATCACAGAATTTCTTATCTTCATAGCTGCTTTTCTTCACAGAGCCCAAAATAATCCCAGAACTGCTGTCAAGTGTTTTATGTTCTGCAATTTGGAGATTATTAGTGTTAACAGGGTAATGTTATATCCTATTGGTGGTGTACAAGGTGCTGCAGGCTAAACATTCTTGGACTACGGTGGTTCAATAGTCAAAATAATTTAAAAATCTTATCTACATATTCTTCGTGGAATTTTGTTTGATTTTCATAGAAACAAAATCATTGCTAAAGCAAGAGATTTTTTAGGGGTACTGAAAATAGAGTCCTCTTTTCATTCAAGTCTATGTGAATAGTTCTTCAGCTTGAATCAACCTTGAATATCTCAGTATTTTAACTTGTTCTTAAATATCCACAAGGTCAGCCGTGTTGTTGCTGAAGCCATGGGGTGAATATCCAGCTGAAATACACAACGGCTAAAGCAGATGCTGTTAGATGCAGATAAGATGTTATTTGTTTTAGCTAATTTTTTTAAGCAGAAGTTATTTCTTTCTCCTACTCACGACAATCTAGTGATGCTTCATCTAAAGATGACTTTAGGGATCCAGCTTGGAACACATCCACTGACATTGCACTTGCTGGTTTTGTAAAGGCTTGAAACTTTGTGTTTTTTTACACTTGGTTCCATCTTATCTCCCTCACAGGCTTGAAAACCTCAATACAAGTAAATCCATAGGCCACCTGAACCTGGTCTAGAAATATATCATGGGGTCTTACACCAAACTCTTCAGAACTGCAGCCCAACCAGTTAAGTAGTAGGTTGAAATACCACTTTTCAGTAAAATGAACCGGTGACAAACTTTGGCTTAAGTGTTGCCAGGATCCCAGCAAATATTTCATTACTTTTTTGTTCTAAGTTCCCATCACATGTAATGGTGCCACTCCAGATGACCCACCTGCAGAAAGAGTTGAAGTGGCACAGAAGCAGGTGGAGAAATGTTTCTCCAAACACTGTGGTAGGTGAAGTTGTAAGTACCTTATTCTCCTTGTCCATAACACATAGCTGAAATCACTACACTTGAAAATTCCATTTCCTGCTGGGTCCAGAGATGACTTTATCATCACATAAAGTTCTGACCAACTGAAAAGTCACAGTTTAAGCAATGGACTACAGAGACCAACTTCTAGCATATTATTTTTTTTGTAAAAAAAAAGCCGATTGTCCTGCGAATAATTCAAGGCAATCTTCTAAAGAGAAGGTCCCAGCTTCTGTGACTGAAACTGTATTGCAGCACATTTGGAATTGCAGCTGTTATCTCCAAGCATTACTGGGAAAGGGCTGTCAGCAACAGGGTCAAAGAGCTGGTTTAAAACTGTTTTCCTGGTCAGATCTGAGCACTGCTCGCTCTTTTAGCGAGCAGATGTAGGGTGGTGTGGAAAACAATGTGACAAGCAAATGAGAGGAAAACAAAACAAAACAAAGCATTTCTGCCTTCCAAATGAGTTTCCACTTGGAAATTCACAGTGCTTAGCAAAATAACAAGAGGAAAACAAAAGAAAAGAAGATTGTCTATAATTACTTGGATTTTAACTATGTGAAGGTATCATTGTAAATAGCGCAGCCATGCCTTCATAAACATATCTAAAATCTATCTTTTAATCTCTGTACATTGCATTCAATCTCCCTGGGTTCATCTCCTAAATTTTAGGATCACCTTGAAGGAAAAAAAGGTCTTGAACTGATGGCTGAAGATAGTCATCTTCAAGAAAAAAAAATATGAGGAAGACAATGTCCTCTCTTCCTATTCTAGCAGAAACTGAGGTTGAAAAAGACAAAAATATTGATCAAAAATTAATTCCTTCTTACTTAGACCTGCCTTTCCATTAACATTGGTATACTGGAGTAAGAGATTTTTTGGTCAGGAAAAGTCTGTATCTTTTTCTACTGACAATGACTTCCAGGGTGAGAAGGGAATTAATTTCATCCCTATACAGTGGATCAACACATGGCCATTGTACCAATTAAGAACAGAGCTAGTCCTGTTCCCAGCTCCATGACTTCTGTGGTTTTGAAGTGATACATACAGTTTGTAGTGCTCCCTGTATTTGGGTGAATTTCAGCCTCAGGGTATCCTTTATAATGAGAAGCTTATTGGGTCAATCCCATCTTTTCTCCTTGTTCATGGGCAAGACAAATATCAAGCAACTCGTGGTGGATCTGGATACTGGGATTTACGAAGAATCACGAAGATCTCAGCTCTTACCTTGCCTTATTTTTTAACACACTCAGTCACTCCCCTCCCTGCACTGCCTTCATAATATCTCACCTTCCCTCTCTAACTGGTCTCTGCTGGCCTGGGAAGGCTGGACAAAATCATGTCAATTTGTGCTTTGCTCCTGCTCGTGGTGAATGACCAGCCAAGGTCCCTGAGCATCCCACTGCTTTTGTCTTCTCTCTGCTCTGATCTCCAAGAACTCCTCCTGCTTCCAGGATCTTTCCTCCACCTAAGATTTTCTTCACTTTCTTCATTCCAGATCCCCCTTTTTTCTCCCTTCTTCATTTGGAGAACCCTTAGTTTTGGTCATCTTGTTTTCCATAATCCTCAGTCCCTGTTTTTCCTTATCTAAATAGTCTATGTGCAGAAGCACAGCACATGATCAACCTCCTAAGTGGTGCTTCTGTCTTCATTAATGGGAGGACTCAGGAGATAAAAGGTTTTTTCAGTCCAGAAATTATCAAAATTCATAAATAGCCTGTACAACCCTGGGCAGCAAGCAGCAAGCTTCCATTCGAGAGTTCAAAAGTTAAATTTTGGATATGCATCCCCTCACACATGCATACACTCAATTATCTGCTGCTCAGCATTCACAATTTAAGCAGGTTTTTTCACCTAGAGCAGTTTGCTCATCAGAAATTTAAGTATCTGAGCAATATGATATCTGAGCCTCAATGGCTGAACACAGCCACATCCAGCACAGAGATGCCAAATTCTGAAAGAAATTCGCAGTCAGTCACCTGTCCCCGTGGGCTTCACTCAGGATTAGAAATGCAAGCAAATACAAAACATTCTGTAAACACTGTCTGATATCACACTCTCGAATCTACAAATGGGTATTTGCTGAAATGTTTGTAGTGTTACCCTAAACCCAGTAATGCAACGTTTCACTTAACTCCAGTGGCTCTGAATCTTAAATCAGCGGTTGAAACCAAGTCCCAGAAGCAAATGAATATCCTCAGAGCCATAGAAATTTTGATTGCCAGCAACCATTAGAAAACCGAGTTAGTGTAAGGTTAATGGCATCGTGCAAGTTCCACTGTTTCTTCTTCCTAACAAATGAACTTAATTAGTAAAAATTATCACCTTCCTGTTTCTGCTTTCCTAAAGAAGGTATGTATCCTGCTTCCAATTAAATTAACCATTAACTCCTTTTAACTCAAACTGTACATGATCAGAGCCCAGATGAGCTTTAATTTATAGAAAGACTTAAGAACACAAGTGAAAGTGTTTACAGATTTTGAAGACAGAGCAGTGGGCTACGGACTTAGACCATGGACAAATAACAAGCCTACAAGATGCAGAAAGGTCTTTTTTGATCTGAGGGGTTAAGTAAAGAGCTATAAGCAAGTTAAGTTGGCTTCTGGTGCTTAATGCTTCCTTAGAGCTTTCTGAGCTCATCCTGTAGATCCCATCTTCAGTGAAACTGAACTGAAAATAGCTCTGTCTAAACCTGCTTATCTCAGAGATAAATTACCTGAATATTCATCCTGTGACTCAAGCTCAACTCACTGTTTTGAAAGAAAAGTTTTTAAATAGACGGTGTTCCCCAACATGGCTGAAGATCCATAGCAGGCAACAGATGGGATGTTCATTGCTGGATTCAGATGAGTTCAGACGGGTCCTTAGAAACACTGTCCCACAGACAATCTGTGACAGACCTACATTCACAAAGATCACATATCCATGATGTCCATAGCTGGCGGCCTAAAGTGAACAAAGTTATCCTTCGGTAAAGACAAGGGATAGAAAGAAACAGAATAAAATGAGAAAAGGAAAAGCTCTCCCAGGGATATTTCTTTGTGTCCGGACGAGCATTCCCCGAGATTGGTCTCTCTAGTACAGCAAATTAACATTACAATGAGGATGATTTTTTCCCCACTGTGTCTTCCTCCTACTCAGCCAGAAAAGCATAGTGCTGTATGTTTTTCACTGGGACCTGCTCACAGTCTCTATTGTTTTTTTCAACTTTTGGTGCTCTTGGTGTTGATTGCAGAACGCTTTAATCAGGTACAAGTGTTGCAAGCCAGGCCTTGTGCAGGTAGTATAACTGGGTAATACTTATCAGCTAATAGCTACAGTATTATCAGCTAAGACTTCTTCTTTTTTCTTTTTTTTTTTTTTCTGTTAAAAATCAAAGGCTTCAAAATGTGAGGCAAGAAAAGGGAAGGGGGACTAGGCAGCAATTCTCGCGCTATTGGAGTTTGTAGGTGCATGGCCTAGAGAATAACCACACGAGAACAACAGAATGAGAGCTTTAGGCACTGAAATAGTATCTTGCTGCAGAAAGGAACATTCCTGACAGTACCAGTACACCAGCAAAACGTCAAGTGAAACCCTTCATCTGATTTTGTTTTCCTTCTTGTCCTGTGACTGTCACATCCCCTGCATCTTCAAGCCCAGTGGGTAGGAAATAAAGACCTCCTAGAGGGTGTTTGTGTTGGCAAGACCCTCAGGCCTGTCTCCTCCTTTGGGAATCCAGGGTACTGTGCCAAGGTGCACGTCCCCAGTGACATGTCTCTGTCACTCGTCCTTGGCAGGTGTCCTAAGATAATACCAGAAAGGTGAGTTGTATCTACTGTGGGAAACATGGGATGGGAGGTCCAGCAGATTAGCAGAAGACTGCTCTTGGTGAGTCCCAGGCGGGTATGGGGTGTGCAGCACCCCAGGATAGCCACTGTGCACATGGAAAACATGGCAGAGTGGCTGTAACTGCACATAATCCTTTGTTGATCCTCCAGCTTCATGGATGGAGAACTAGCAATAGGGACTGGTGATTAACACAGCATTAGACATAGCATTGAGCATAGGGTGCTCAAATGGAAATAGAGGTCAGAACACTATCGAATATCCTGTATTAAAGAGCTTATAACACATTTCCTGCCATATTGCTGTAAGCAAAGGTTAATCTCTTCTGGGGTCACTTGTAAACACTTCCAGAGTTGTGTTGTGCTGATTTTGCAGTCTGCCTTTGGAGTGCAGGTCCTACATTGGGAAACTGGAAGTTGGGTCAGGTGCTGACCTCTTTGCCTTCAACTACTTCAAGAATGAAGATTTTTGCCTCATGGCTTTTACCTCCTCATCCCTTTTATCCTTGGAGAACCTGGAGAGGCATCTGACATAAGTCTACAGGCCCCTCTGCAGAGTCTGCCCAGTGGGCTGCCATGGGAGGTGCAGATGGGACAGGAGAAAATCTGTGCCAACAACCTGCACAGCAGGAAAAGTTTGACGCCCAGGCAAGGTTTGGAGACCAGGCATTCTGAACCAAACACGACAGGTTCCCACACTCGGCAGTGTTTCGTTTTGATGAATCAGCATTTCTCACTGGGAATTGGCTCCACCAGAAGATTTCTGGCCAGATTTAATCAGGGATGCTTGAAAGCCATCCAAAACACAGACCAGGAAAGGAAGTAACTACAGGAATATAGCAGCTTTTTCACATTTTCTGAATTGTTCAGTAATTACATTTGTTGAAGATATAATTCCTGCATGATTGTTTAGAGTTGTCCCTGCAACATTTATCGGCTCACGCACAATTATCTTTTTTCCCTTACAGAATCAGACTTAATCAGTTCTATAAACCCTTTGAGGTATTTGTTTGAAGACAATGGGGTTTTTTTGTAGGGAATAAAGATGGGAATGAAAAATGTTTTCAAAGCTGCAGTCAACGGGAAAGTCGGTAATCACATAACTAAATGGAAAATGCAGATTTTTCTAACTTAGTGAAAACAAATTCATGAGAAGTTCATTTTTTCCTCTTTGTGCTTTTTTTTTATTACACCCTATATTTTTATTGGTCACGCTAAACAGTGTGAAATTCTGATGCATTGCCATAGCTCAAACTTTTTCTAAAGATGAGAGGCTACATTGGTTTAATTCAGTGAATGTATACAAATGCTGTATTACATCAGTACTGTTCAAGTGGTGTGACCTTCTTCATTTTAATGCAGCTGCACCAGTAAATGCTTGATCCTAGTCTGGGAAATGAATAAGAAAGGTAGCTGTGACAAGCTGTTATGCTGAGAAGGCCATGCCCACAATCAGGGTTTATTTGTGTGGATGAGTTGGTAGGAAACATTTCCTACCTGGCACAGTTACAGTGGTTAAACCAAGAAAACATTGTCTGTGTACCAGGCCATAAGGATGAAATGTTGTTGAAAGTCTCTGGCTGCTTTGTGCTCCTATAGCAATATATGGTATCTATAAATCTGGTTTAGCGGCCAAATTAATCAGAGCTGCAGCAATTTACATCACAGGGGCTGCTCAGCCAGAGCACACAGTAAATCCCTGTCCTAGGGCCGGCTCCTGCCCCTGCCTGTGCTGTCTCTATGCTCGTGTGACTCCACTGACACAGCCCAACTTTTTTCTCAGGTTGCTGTCCCAGGAGAAGAGCTGCCGTGTTTCCCCTGACAGACTCCAGCTCTGTCCATTTGTACTCACTTCTTTCAAGGGCTTGTGAATATTGTGATGTCCGGAAGTTTTCCCTGGACTGATTCAAGCCATTACTGGAAGCTGGGCCTCGGTTTGGTTCATCTGGTCTCACTCCATTGGGTTCATGACCCACCACTGGCATGTTCTCCACTTCCCCCTGGTATGTGATGGCTGCTTTTCCCCCTCACCCAGGAGACTTCTGCCTTCCTATGCTGCTGGGGAAGTTTGGGTGCAAAGAGCTGAGTTTGGCTGGAGGGTTTTGGTTTGTTTTGACAGGGTATTTGTGCTTGTGTCACTTCTTGGCTAGCCCTGGGCTGCTGGGTTTGCTACCAGCCTTCCTCATTAATAAATGTGGCCATACTTTGTGATGCTCAAACCCAGTGACACGCTGTTCTAGGATAAGGAAGACACCGCTTGTTGAGGGTGATCTTGTGACTCAGCGACAAATGGATGTGTGGTCATCTGTGAGACGGGGTGAGCGAGGACGGAATCACAGCTGTCCTGGATGGAAGTGCTTCAGCAAAGCTTGCTTTCTGTGCCTGTCCTGAGAATGCCAGCCCTCCTGGGGACCAGGAGTATTTAATGCCAATGCAGCAGCAATGTAGTTCTACTTTTTTTTCGGAAATGAAGTGGTACAGATGGTTTATTTGCTTACTGATCTCTAAGATAAAGGGACAGCAGAGTGGCTATCTAGGTGGCAATGCTAACAAATGGGTGTATGCTGGAAGAGAAGTGTTTGTATGCTTTGGACTGAGAAACCCTAAGCATCAAGGATGTGACTATTCAGGATTTGAAGTTTGTTTCCTGCTAATGTAGGTGCCATTTGTAAAACGCAGCTCTGGCTCCTGAGCGTGCACAATACAATTGGTTGCTCAGACCTGTGCTTGGCTAGAGCCAACCAACACGGTTAAAGGTACTTCTTCCTCACTGCAGGAGTATATAATGTGACAGTCAGCATAAAATCAGTTCTTAAAATCAGTATTTATACAGCACCACTAAAATGTGGAGTGCTTTCCTGAAAAATAGTGTTGTGCTTTCTCCAGGGAGACAACAGTCTGGTGGTATGAAACATAGATTTTTAATTAGAGGAGTGATTCTCTCTTCTTTGGCTTTGGTGAATTACTTGCATCAGGGCTACAAGTTGAGTAGAGATTTGTAGACTCAAGCTAGACTAAAACGAGACAAAATAAGACAAGAGGACATATGTTGCAGGGTTAATGAGAATGAAAGATAGCAATTGCAGTACTATAGGCAGAAAGTCACACTCAGTGTATTATCACAGCGAGCAGCACTGGTCTTCTTATTTTTAGGTTCAGTCCTTTGTGAGGGAAGATTAGCTTTTTGCAAAGGGTGTTTTAAGAGAGAATGAGCAGATGACTAGTGACAGAATTATGAAATCAGGTCCAGGCATTAGGCACTGATGACAAAAAAGCCCCATTAGCAATAGCTAGAGAAGTGGGTGAAGGAAGCAGCCAGTGGAAAGTTTTGGAAAAAAGAAATCCGCTCTTGTAAAACCAAACCAAAACACTTGTTTACAATGCATATATATTTGGGATCTGCTTTTGGACATAAAGTCAAAACCAAAAAGTATTTAATGAGGAGGGACTTCATGAAGATTCCAGTTTGAGAGCTATAGCACAACTTTTGTTACTGTTATTTTTATTTTCAAGCCTCTTCTTCATATACGTGGAGTATTCTTGATAATATTCCTTGTTATTTTCCAACCAAATAGTGATTTCAAAGAGAAGGGTAGGTCACTCTGATATTCTTGGTGAAGAATCTGAAGTTTTGCAGGAAATTGAAAATTCACATGTGTAAATTCTGGATTTTGTGAAAAGGGCATTTTCTACTGGAAATATTTCAATGGGAAAATTTTTGTCACTTCTAATAGCTGGCCAACTAGTATGTTGGCTAGTGCAGAGAGCAAGAAGAAATGTTTCCAGCGGTCTGGACAACATAAAAAGTGGCTTAAGTTTCAGAATATTTCGGAGGGGTTGTGTGATTTCTCTCTTGAGACCCCTGGCTTGTGGTGTTGATCACCTTATTTTATATCAGAGAACCTTCCTGGTTGTGAGTAGCCATTGAAAGACCCTTTCTTCTTAGCAGCTCTCAAACAAGTTCCTTCAGCTCCTGTGAAGACATGTCTTTGAATATTCCAGGTATGTGCTATAGAAAAAAGGTGTTCAACTCATGGCCCTATTTCACAGATTTCCTCTGTTGTGTGATAATGATTGTTTCTTCAGCTTGTTACTTCGAGATCACTCTTTGCTCAAAAGAAGTTACGGCAAAATGAACATTAAAATGTTTGGTCTTGGTATCCAAAATAGATGGACAGTGCCATTGCCAGTATTTATGAAAGATACATCAAGACATGAAATACATTTACGCCAAATCAAATGTTGAATGTCTCTCTCTTTCCACATCCATCTGACTTCTTGTAGATGTTTTATGACACACGCCTTGTGAGACATTCTGTCTGCCTTTGTGCTTTAGGTTTCATTAATCACGGGGAAACCGCTCTTAGTGGAGCGTGCCGGATTCACAACTGACGTCTTTGAAGCCTCCAGAAGGATCTGGACAAAGTTAACCTTCCTCTGCAAATCTATGCTTTCCCCCCTGAAATGTATTTACTAGCCCCCGATTCACACAGGGGTAGTCCTGGTACTCCTGTAACTGAGCTAAGAATCAGCTCATTTATTTTTAAGTGTCACATGTCACCTTGTAATAAGACTTGTGTGACAGTTTAACAATTCCTAGGCTCAGCAGCAGGTAAAATTCATCCCTTCAGAGCCTTTGATGACTCAATATGCACCTTTCAGCATGAACCACATCTGCCCACCAAATTTACATTTCTGTTGATCTGTACATTAACAAACATGCCAAGTGTGATAAAACCAGGTAACTCATTACTGGTTCTTGCCTGAAACAGGCTTTTGCCTTCCTTTGGGATAATGCAGGTGACAGCCCAGGGAACTATTCTCATAATAAGCTTCCCAGGGACACAGGATAGATCTGGAGGCTGACTGTCTTAAAGAATTGCTGCATAGCTGTCTTAGAGGAATCCTTTCCACAACAGGATAACATTTAACAGCACTGGAATCCTCCTCCATCAGGTAAACCGCAGATCACTGAAAAAATTAAAGATAGTAATAAAGTCTGAAAATCTTTTAAATCCTACCATGAGTAGAACTTCAGCAAGTATAGTATAACAGAAAGTATAACACCAGCACCTCCACCAACTCACAGTGGGGTGTCCTTATTCTGGTTGCATATCACTATGTTGGTACTGTATGTGGAGGTACTCAAACACTGAAAAAACAGTAATTTAAATGAGTGTCTTAGCGCTATAGGCAGATGAGGTAAAAGCAACACAAGAGTGATTCCTCTCTCATAACAAAAGCAGAAGAAGCTGGGTGCTCTGAGGGGTGCTAGGTTTAAGTACAAGCAGTTTGGTAACATCTGCAGCTGGCTCAAATAAACAAGATCATCATCCATAGTCCAGCTATGGAGGAAAGACAGGAATGTCTGAGGGATCTACTGCTACCTCCCATACCCAAAAATGTTGGTATCTAATTGAACCCCATGACAGTTTTGAGTTACGCTGACCTGATTAGCTTCTTCCCCTCCTCCTGCCCTCAGTCCTTGATAGTCAAGATCCTCTGGCAAACAATTGATTCCCGTCATACCCCTGATGCACTGGTTAGAGCATAAATGTGCTGGGGTGGCACTGAGCAATCCTCACTGCCCATGTGCAAACAGCATCTTCCTATGCAAGGGAAGCTGGAGCTTTTTTCCCACATCTTCCCCAAACAGCATCTTTAAGAAACCTCCATCTATTTCAGTGGAAAGAGAAAAAGCCCAACAAAACACATATGTATATTGTGTTTCATTCATTCATCTGCTTTTCATTTCATAAAGAACGGGACTGAGCTTCCCATGTTCTAAAGCTAAATTGTCAGCACAATTCTGGCAACAGATTTTTAAACACCTCTGGTGGTGTAACCAGCAAAAGAACAGCAATTGATTTTAAGATCAAAGGCTGAGTTTACAGGCTTGGCAAAAAAAAAAATAAATTTCTCACTTACAAGCAGCACGAATAGGCTATGTAAATCTGAGAGAGCTGTGATGGGGGCACATGCTGATATTCCCCCTAGTGCTTCTCTGGCTAGAATCTCCCCAAAGTTTTCCTCCAGTTCAGGCATGCACCACAAATACTAGATGTCATTTTAGGGAGGATGGGAAGCTTTGGTCTGAGATAAAAGCGTGCTATGTAATGCACGTGGTAAAATTAATTTTTCTGGGAGATAAGGAAAATGCCGTAAATAGCCAACAGACTGCGTGAGAGAGAGCAAGTGAGCACTCCTGAGCCTCTCAAAGCTCATGCTGGCTGTGCCTTTCATCAGCAGAGTCACTGAGGAATATCTGCCATTCCAGAACAGATAACCTTTGCTCCATCAAAATGCTATTATTTTAGCAGTTATTTCTTTAAATGGCAGATTACTTAAACCTCATTTTCTCACGTACTCAGACGTGAATCCAGGTGCTGCTCCAGGGGTGAAGCAGAACACAACGTGCCCCTTCAGCAGACCCCTGCAGTCCCCAGAGATGGTTCAAATGCGATGTGTACCTTTCCCACTTGCCTCCTCAGGTGATCATGAGGTTTTCTCAAAGACCAGTGTCTCTTCCCCCTGATGGCATCATGACATTCCACGTTCTCCAGGGCTGTCAGCCCACACCTCCACCTTGCCCCCCCGCACAGCCAGCAAAGCTCTGGCAACCCCTGGGACTGTGGTTTCTGCTGGCAGGTCTTGTTCCCCACGGAGGGGGTGGAGTAGCCCTGAAGGGCACATTCACTCCAGGAACCTGGAGACGGTCAGTCCACCCTCCACGCCCGCAGCAGCCTGTACAGGTTAGAGAGTACTTCTGGAAATGATACAGCCCAAGGCCAGCAAGGGAGGCCTTTCGGTGATGATCTGGTAGTTTGTTGCACTTTGGAGCAACATCTTCTCACAGTGTGTGGCCTTCACGGTTTGGACGCGCTGTAGCCCAGCCTTTGCAGGGACCACACATATCCCTGGGTTTGCTCACTTTAGTGCTGCTGGCAGGGAAGCTGCAAGGCTCAGCATAAAAATAGTCTGCCAGGGGTTTAATCAGTTGTTTCAGTCAGTTCTGTGGCTCGCAGAGGGCCCCACCGACACAGTGAGTGGCACAGATGGTTACTGTGAAGCTGCTGATGTGCATCTCCAAAACCTGTGGCATTGATCAGTAGCTCCTAAGTATAGCCTTGTGGTTTTTGAACCTGGGCTTACACTCCCCATTCCTTACCTGTGTGCTCTTCAACACTAAGGTCAGTGAGAGATGTTCTGCCCAAGAGGAGCTGGACAGGACCCACCAGATCCTTCTGCTTTTGAACCAGTTGGACAATGCCTGCAGCTGGCCTTGAAGCCCGTGCTCTGCTCCACTGCAAATGTCCTGTTTTCAACCAAGCCAGGGAAGGCAATCTACAGGGATGCCTCAACCCACTATCACTTGGCATTCAGGACAGCCCAAGTGGGTCTGTGGAGTCATTCTGTCTCCAAGTAGCAGCTAATGCTATGCTGGTAAGTGCCAAGCCATCTCCTTTCATGGAAGCACTGAATCCCAGACTGGGTAAGGTTGGAAGGGGCAGTGGGTCTTCTGGTCCCACCTCCCTGCTCAAGCAGAGTTGTCGCAGAGCACATGGCACAGAACTGTGTCCAGACAGTTCTGGAATTTCTCCAGTGAGGGAGACTCTGCACTCTTTCTGTGCAATCTGTTCCAGTAAGTGGTCAACCACCCAGGAAAAAAGTCTTCTTCATGTTCAGGTGGAACTTTCTGTGCATCAGTTTCTGCCTGTTGCCTCTTATTCTGTTGCTTGGCATCACCAAGCAGATCCTGGTCCATGCTCTGGCACCTCCCTTCAGATACTGGCAGATATGGATGGGTTCCCCTCTCAGTCGTCTCTTCTCAAGGCTGAACAGGCCAAACTCTCTCAGCCTTTCCTCATTAGTGAGGTGCTCCAGTCTCTTAATCATCTTTGCCACCCTCAACTGGACCTGCTCCAGGAGCTCCATGTCTCTCTTGTCCTGAGGAGCCCAGAACTGGACACAGCACTCCAGGTGATCCTCACCAGGGATGAGTAGAGGGGCAGGATCACCTCCCTGACCTGCTGGCAATGCTCTTCCTAAAGCAGCCCAGGATCCCATTGC
>VXAY01002691.1:273479-294385 GCA_013399855.1 Oxyruncus cristatus
TTTCACCTAGCACTGACAGTTTGCCCCTGACAGGGGTAATAAATTATGTGTCATCTTTTGATGGAGATATGTCAGCTGAAGCCTTTCTGGTGAGACTTAGACCTGTTTCACTTGCAATGAGTATTTCCAGTTTGAAGGAAGCCCACCTCCTCTCAGAGATACCTATCAAATTGAGTCCAGAAATCAGGATGGTGGAGTGGGGGGCAGGGAAGTGAAAAGAAGGAGGAAGAGTTTGCCCTATGTATTTTGTCATGGTTTCCTAAATATTATTGACTAAAGAGCGTTTCATGGCACTGAATTCTAACACATGACCTCAATGAGTCCCCTGACATCTCTATGCACCTTTAACCAGTATATGTTATTAAAATGCAAAACTAAGGACATGCTGATATTCAAAGTAGAAGCTTAAATGCTGCAGAATTCATCCCTGTTACCCTGAGAAATTCTTTTTCAATACAAATCTTCCCAGAAAGGCCTTGAGGTCAAAATTTACCTGAGAGAAAGAAGTAAAAGAAGAATGTCCAGGAACATCCATGAATTCAGACCAGCTTTCTAAACAATAAATACTTCAAAAATAGTCAAAGGTCAATGCTGCAATAAAACCTGATCAAGGTCAGCATTTACCTCAACATAAATATTCTCTGATCTCTTTTTGCTTGAACAAATAGAAAGTTTTCCATGCAAATGTCATTTTCTAAAAGGCAAAGCAGCAGGAAAACCCCTCAGCCAGTCCAAGTTTAAAATAATTTAAAATGAGTTTAAAATAACAAGCCCTTGTGGTAAGAACTTCACCTGTGCTGAGTGACATGTACATTGCATACAGTGCTTTGAAATCTCGAGTGAGAAAAGATTTCCCGTCTTCAGCATATATATCATGTTTGTGAACATTGGCTGCTTTGCTTTCATTGCACTTGCCCTCCTTGTCAGAACCCCAGCTAAAATAAAGCAACCGCCAGACAACTTCCACAGACACTCAGTGGGAAGATGAAACCATGACAAGGTACGCTCATATGTGGGGTCAAAGTCAACATTACACAGCTCTATTTACTTTACTTGAATGTGACTCACACAAGATACACAGCAGGATGTGCATATTTGTGGGACGTTGGTAACTTTTTCGAGTTTATTCAGACATAGAATGTCTAAATAAAGAAGTAAACCTTTTAATAGTAAACCCTCTGATTCATGAAAGTAAAAAAATAGAAACCCTCATTCTGTTCCCAACTCACTCTCCCCATCAACCCTATGAATATTACAACTGCAGCAATGCCCAAATACCCCCAGGCCTAACCTAAACATTTAATTTCCAGTAGTTGCTTGCAGCTGATCATCACTTTGGAGCAGTTCCCCATATGTAAAAGATTCCCCAGTTCCCTGTTTCTAAGTCGATTTTACTTTTGCAGACATCCAAGGAAGATGAAAATAAATGAAAAGTCAGGCTGATGTTCTCTGAAAGGGCAGCCTTCTTTCCTGGTCAATAAATAGAACCTTGAAATCCTCTTCTGACAGCCTTGGAATTGGACCTGCAGCACTAATGCCAAAGATGTGATTTAAAGCTGTAGGGTATGATTCTGTCCTCAGTTACAGCGATGCAAATCTTTAATTTCGAAAAAGTTGTCAGAGTGACTTTGGAAGAGATTTGCTGGGTTGGTTGTGGAGTATATGAGATCTGGATCTTATCCCACAGTCCTTTGAAGCATTAGCATTACCCCTCAGATCCCAGCACTGCATTTTCACATTTATAATTCTGCCCCTATCATACACATCTTCACAGATGAGCAAAATCCGTGGAGAACGCCCACAAATGCTTTTGTCTCAGTGTGGAAATCTAGAAGTGCAAAACATCAAGAAACAATGCAGTGTTTTCCTCCCTAACCTGCAACATGCATTCAAAAATGAAAAGGTTATTTTTAATTAAAAGGGACATTTTTTTTTCTCCTGGTTGCTGCAGTGAAGGCCTTCAACTTGCTGTAAAAGTGGTGCCACTTACAACATCACTACACTGGGAGGTCAGTGGAAGAAGCTGTAAACACACTTCTAGGCAGCTTCAAAAACCACCTGTCTGTTAGACTGCAAAGTTTAAAACCAGGGAATTTGATTTTCTCAGTCCTTCTGAGGTTCTCTGAGCAAAAGAGAAAGAAGAAGGACCTTCTCCCCTGCCTATCCTGCAGCCTGTGGGGCTGGGCTTTATGGGCAGCTCTGCTGTAGGCAGACACCTCCATGTTGGGGATGCAGCTCCACTCCAGGACTCCCAGGTCCAAATCTTCAAGCTGAGGCCTGTTGCATCTGAGGCCATGGCAAGGCACACTGTAGCATCTTGCTCTCACACTCCCACTTTTCCCTGGAAAGAAAACGTAAGTTCAAACATGAGTTCAAACTCCTGAAACTGTGTCCAGGGTCTCCCATTGGCAGATCTGTTTGCTATTGCTCTCTCTGTTTGTCCCTTTGTCCTTCCTTACCCCTCACCCCGCACCAGCCCTTGCTAAATCATCAAATGTGGTTTAGGGCTCTAAGAACATGGTCAGAAAATGCACTAAAGTACAAAAAACACACATTTAAATTAGGAAGTGGCATCAGTTCTTCCGAGTGAGACTCTTTTCCTGAGGATGCAAATATCTGCACAGCAAAGCACTTTCTGAATCAGAAAAGATACTAATTTTTTTTTTTTTTTTAAGAGCTTTGGAAATAAACTTGAGGGTTGAGAAAATTTGCAGCATTGCAAAAACAACTCCTGTGAAGCTTTCTGTCCTGGGATTCTCCCTGAGCGCGGGCACAAGTCCCCTCCCTAGCTTTTGCAGTATCTGCTGAACCAGCCTGTTCAGAGGCAATTATTAGTGCCAGCTACAGCAGAAGCAACACTACATTTCTGTTTTTCTCTGCAAACAAACATTTAAATCCTCCTGGCAGGACAGTTATGCTGCAGGGGAAAAAATGCCCTTGGTCATCAGATCTGTCAAGTTCTAGTAACTATCTGTACCAGGAGTGCAACATCCCTGGCAGCCAACACGATTGACACACCATGTCCCTCAGCATCATTCTATTGAGATGACTCCTGTGAGCTACAAAGATCTCTGGGAAGTTTCAGCTCTCATGACCCAGTGTGGAGGAGATGACGAGACAATCTTTTGAGGGTTGCTGTAGAAGAGCCTGAGGTGCAGACGGCTGGGAAAACTCAAACAGAACAGCAAGGTCAAAGCCCAGTGGTGACTCTCAGCACCATCAGGCCTTGTGAGATCCCCGCAGCAGCTGCAGAGGATGCTGATTGCTTTTATAAGGACCCACTTGAGGAGGAGCTCTGCCTGCTGATGGGCGATACCAGCGGCTTTTTAGAACAAGAAGCTCAGATTTTCTGATGTTGAGTGTTGTGATAGTCAAACAAAACACCGCTTGGGCAGTACGAAGTCCACGTCAAATGGAACTGCAGAAATCCACACAAAAGGAATGAGCTAAATTTGCTGAAAAGGGTAGCAGAATTGGGGTCAGATGCCTAGCTCATGGGGATGGTGCCTTATCATTTCAGAAACCCCTAACACCAGAGCTGAAACATAAATATCCTGTGTCCACTACCAAACCAGAACAAAAAAACATTTTCAACCAACGTGGGAAAAAGTCAGGAGTTTTGTACAAGGGATAAAAATTATGTTGTAATATGGCCAAAAGAAGAGGAGAGAGTGTTCCTTCGAGGGGGAAATCAATTTTGAGGTTATACCTGTTTTAGCAGTACCCAAGGGAGAACTAAACAAACAAAATATGTGGTGTTATAGAGAGCCCGCGACAGAAGGTAAGGCTGGGCGGAATGTTCCCGGAAAATAAATACAGCACATCAAAAGCAGGCAGTCAAATAGGATTCGACTCATGGCCTGGTTAAGGCATAGTCCCCCTCCTTCACAGGTAATACAAGGGCTGCCTTTGTACCAATTTACAGGCAAACTTGTAACCAAAACAAACAAAAAAAAAATGACCAGAGATGGAAACCCAGTTCTGGGGAGGAAAGTGGGTTGGGAAAGATTTTTACTTCATTACAAAACCAGAAAAAAAGTACAGCTGAAGGTGCCCAGGCAGCAAATATACAGCAGCGTCTAGCAGAATAAACAGCATTTGATCTATCTAGACCATGTGAATCTGTGTGATTATGGTAGAAATCTGGTTTTTTCTTTCAAGTTGTGGAACATTTTTTCATTTGTGCGTACATAGCTAGATGGGATCCTGGGGTCAGAAGGATCGGGGTGGAAAAAAAAGAAAAATAAGCTGGAAAAAATTCTGCCTGTGTATGTAAAACTAGCCCAGCTGGACCTCCCCAAATATCCAGTTTGTATTGGATTCAAATGAAAGTTCAGGTTAGTCTTATGTTCCATTTGGACCCGTTCACTCACCATGCGTCACAAAAGCACATGTATTTGTATTGATTATCTCCATCCACACTACTATATTCAGTCCTTTTGCTGCATTGTTGCATTGATTTCTTCTGCCCAAATCACACCATTGATTTTCCCTGCTCCTGTTACACGTCTGTGCTTCTCTCAGCCACCCACCTGATATAGCAGGGAAAGCGGAACATTAATGCTCAGCTTACAAATACGTATTCATACGAGGAATCTGCCCACAAGGATAAACCCAAGGCCACTGCTCTGTTGCAGGGTCTAAGTATAATGTTATGTGTGTGATTTTTTTTTAATGGATTCCAAAGATTACATGGAAGTATAAAACAAGGATTGTGTGCAATCCTCTGCTGTCGTTCTTCATCAAGGTGACAATAAGCAGTTCAAGGCTGACACTGAGTTTTCGGCTGTTCTGCCGAAACTGTGTTGAAGGTCAGTTTTAGTTAAGGTTATTAACACACAGCTGAAAGTGAGACTTTTCTGCCAAGAATGGACTGGATTTCCAACTGAGGACAAGACTCAGTTGCAGCCAGATTTTAAGGAAAGGACAGCGCCTGATACACCCTATGCTGAGTCTCTGGATTTTTTCAGATACTCTGCACCAGAGATGCTGAAGTTGTTGGGAAGTTGAGCTCCTGACTGGATGCAAAGAAACTTTCCAGCTACACTTTTCCTGTGGGTAATTATATATTTCAATATTTTTTTTTTTTTCCTTACCTTGGGATGTACAACTTTAATTGTGAAACCAGCAGTTCTTACTGGCAACCAGAATTTTGACATGTATCAGCAGCATTCATTTTTTTCAGATATTCAGTGAGAAGTTGACGTATTCCACAAGAGAAAGAGCATGTGTATTTTTCAGAGTTGCTGTAATGTTTAATAAAACCACATTTAAAGTAACTATGTATATGGTGTTCCAAGAAAAGACATTTTAATGCAAAGAACTGAGTAATTCTGCAACATTTAAAAAATGGTAGTCTGAACATTTTATTGAAATACATCATTGATATGGAGAAAATACACTTCATGTTTCACATGAAATGGTATTAAAAATTGTACATGATAAGATATTTAGTACCCAGCAATTATTTTGTAACTAGAAAGTATTTCCCTTGAATTATAAACTGCCACTCTACCTAAAAAATAATAACTTCTTGCATGATGCTGTTTCTTTCAGTCACTCCTGTTTTGAAGCAAGAGAAAAGGTACAGATAAAATAATCCTACCAAAGCAAGAATGGACAATTTGAATGCATGGGCAAAACAGTACTATCTGATCATTATTACTGTGCAGTTTCACAGGTCCCTTGGATGTTATTTCCTATCAACTTTATGGCTCTTTTCATCCAAACCCCCAAGAAGTTGTAACAAAATGCTGTAGCCACAAGGGAGATATTTCCCTTTTCATATGAAAATCTCACGGCGACACTGTGAAAATGGTGCTGCTTAACAATCTTTATGTGATGCTAAACATTTGACAGACCTGTCTGTGACCAACTTAGGGAGGATTTACTAACCTGGGGAGCTGAAGGCAGGAGCTCAGCAACCCCTTACACTGAGCTACTTCTGCAAATTAGTCACAAAACAAGGTCTTCAAAAATTCTTGCCTAAAGCAAGAAGAGCAGCAACAATATTGCTCTTAGGTGAAAGAGGTGAGGGTGAACAAGCTGTTATCTTCTTGATTGCAGCTCCTTAGCTGGGCATAGTAATTTCCTGCCACACAAACTCCAAAATGCATAGCAAGGAGGGAGCTCCGCGGTGGGACTGGCGAGCTCTGTGTAACTCACAGTGTTTGATCAGTTCTTCCCAGGAATTTGGGGGAGCTACGCTGTTGGGATCAGCAGATACCTCTGCTCATATTGAGCTTATACTGGCTGAAAAAAAGGAGAAGATCATGTGGGCCCTTGGGTAAATCTTCAAGCAGAAGCTCCTCTCTCTCTCACGGGTGTCCGTCCCCTGCAGCCCACTGCCGTGTGCAGCTGTCTGGAGCGAGTGCTGCTCCCCTTGATGTGCACATCCCAGGATGTGCTCCTCCTCTACCACAACCAGCTGTCACAATCCAGACAGAAGGCCTTTACTTGTGGGCCAGGGAGTGGCATTTTGGGGTTTCCTTCACCATCCAAGGACAGCAGAGTGGTGAACAGGCTTTCCTGTAGTGGAAATTAAGGTTAGGACCATCCAGACAATGGTGGAATCCCAGAGGTGCTCCATGGGGTCTACTGATGAAAAGCATGATGGACCATAATGTGTGGACTAAATTAATCTACAAATTCCTTCCAAGGCTGCTTTTAGCTCAAGATGAGTTTTCTGCTTGGTGTTTGCCCCAGGCAGCAGGCACCATCCCTAGCTTGTGTTCATTGTTGCAGCACTACAGCTGGCTCTGGGCATCCAAGTAGTTTCTCAAATAAAGTCTGGGGTGTCAGAAACATGTAAAGAAATGTGTATTTTAAGATGAAAACTATCTGAGGGTGTGTCATTTATTTTTCTGTCCTAACCTCTGTTTCAGAGTTTGTAGCATCCCTCCAAAGTCCCAGACCTGGTTTAGTGGCTGAGGTGTTTTTATTCCCAGTTACAGCTGCATCAGCAGATAAGCTGCACTGCTGGGGGACATTGACTCTCTACCTCACATCTATGTGACTAAACCATGGCTGTTTATTATTCTGTTAGTTTCAATTCCCATCTCCTTGAGCCAGCAAGTGATCTCAAGCCACTGCTTTCTCGCTTTTAAAATCAATTGATAAATAGCATTTCTTTTTCTCCAAGGAATCAATGCACAATTACTTTGAACTGTTTCAAGAAAATAGGATTTTTGAGATACTATATCCTTCCTTTGCTCATGTCAACAGGCTTGATTTAAAAAGCAGAAAGAAAGAAGAAGCGCAAGTAGCAATGCAGACTTATCAGAAATATGAATGTTCTACAGTCAAATTATTTTGTGAAACTGGGATCTTTATCTTTAATCTTGCGTCTTTCTTTCCTCTGGTTACAGGCTCCTGTCTCCACAGGAGAAAGTGGAGTTTCCAGCTTTGGGATGTGTTTTGAATCTTAGGAGTATGTGTGTTTTAAATCTTAGTATGGTGTTTATTGTGAATTACCTGTGAAGAATTTAAAAAGAAGAAATTAGTAAGACAAAACAACAAGTTTTGAATTTCGTGTGTGCAAAATTTTAACCTCAGAGTGACTGGTGTAATGGGTGAATTTGCTCACATCCAGGATGTCTGATGAAGTTCCTCAAGCCATCTAAATTTTCTAAAAAGGAATAAAGAAGTGCAATATTGGGTCCATCAGTCAGTCAGCATGAAACTCTACAGCTGCGCTTTCAGTGTCTGCAGAAGAAACTAGTAAACATTGCCCTAGCAAGGTAGTTATATTTGGGTGATGGACCCAGTGTAACTGGAATTTGATTTTATAAAAAAGTCCACATGCATAGACTCATGCCTGAGTAACAAACCTTTTGAAATCTCTTTAGATACAATAGAGTACACAATGCCATAACATCCTCATGGAAAAGATGCTTCTCTTCTTTTCTTCAGGTAGTTTTACAATTAAGCTACTCTGAGATTACTTGTCATTGATAGTAACAGGGTTTGCCAGAGAGGTTATATCATGTGTCATTGCAGCACATCTTCCTCTTTGCAAGTCCGACTCAAAGGGTGCACAGGAATTAAATGAGCTGCTTTCTTGAAAGAGTTCCTGTCTAGAATAGAGGAGCTTTCCAGGGACTTCTCTTAAAAACAGTATCTGAATGTTTCAAAGGAAAGTCAGAATAAAACCGTAACAAATGAAAATGTAAATTATGTTTAAGGACAAACTGCTAATTTGATAGTTTCAGGATTCTGTCTAGAATCATAACCCTTTTTCAATACATGACCCAAACCCTTAATTATTTGTTTTCCTACTTGTCAAATGAAGGAGCAATTAACCCAACAACTCAGTGTAATACAGCGATGGTAAAAACTAGAAAAATGGTAGACATAAAGAGCAGGAACATAAATGTGGAAGACTTTTTAACTGCAGAGAATTAAGAAACTATTAAAGGAGAGGATATACAGAATAAAGGGGAATAATGCTGGGAAACCATGATTATAATTTTATTAGGCCTGGGAGTTAAATAAAAGTGAAAACCCGAAAGAAAAGTCAAAACAATTGAATTTTAAGGGTCACTTCTATCAGAATAACTGGGATGGATTTGGCTCAAGTGATAATACAGTCTGTGACCTCAGGGAACACTCAGTCTTACAAACAACCTCAGGGCTCTCTGTTCTCATGCAAGCAGGACACAGACAGCTATAAAACCAAGGGAGCCTGCACTTGCAGTTTTTCCCATAGTAACCGGAGAAACATCAAATTTCTCTGAAAATCACTGGGGTGAGATGCTGGAAAAAAAGTGTTCAGTCTGATACTAAAGATGCTACAGCAGTGAAATTCAAAATAAAGCCCCAGACTGCAGGTCTGGGCCCTTTCCATCAGTATGGGAGCATTTTTCCTCCAGTTAATACTAAGAGATAAAAAGCCAAGCAATGAGCTGCATCTGGGAGCAGTCGAGTAAAGGACATGGTCAGGCCATCCCTCCCCTGCTGGCACTTCTTGCTGTGTGGCTTCCCCAGCACTCCAGCAACCCTGCTCCGTGCTGTGTGACAGGCAGGGAGCACCACTTCCAATTTCACCTTGTAAGTCTTTTCTGTGCCAGCCTGTGAGGAGCTCCTTCATTCCTCCTCCTGGGAAGGAAAATGAAACAATCCTTCCAAAGAATGAAATGTACTGAGTTTGCACGTACCACTGGAGACCTCGGGAGACCTCGGCAGATGAATAAAGGATCTTCAATGGTTTACGACAACAATTGCTGTGATTATTGTGGAAGTAGCAGAGGAGAAAGGCAGAGATGGAGTTGATAAAGGCAGATAAATTTATAAAGAGTACAGACACTGCCAAGAAAATTAGGATAAACAGAAAGAAATTCTTTAAAACCCTCAGAAATCACCAGCAACTAATGAGACTTCAGGGCATGACAATGGAAAAGTACAGATGAAACTGATACAGCTCAGAAAGCTTTTCCTTTCATTGTTCCCAATAGAAGCTGAAGGTCATTTTCTAGTGATCGAGATCTATTTTCTTGGGGAGAAAGAGAAATGTTAAAAGGTTTCATGATTATACTGGAACAGATAATTAGGCAATAAGAAGTTACACAGGTTGACAAGGCACTGGATCCAAAGATTTCCAGGAGCAGCAAAAGCAGCTGAGACAGAGACAAGAATTTGTGGGCTGGAGCAGGGAAGAGGATTTGGTTATGGCCTATGGTGCAATTACACTACACCAGGGACTCAGTTCTGCCACCAAAATAGCTGTATACAAAACCTCTGCATAGGACCAGCAGTTATGACAGAGATCATCCAGGAGACCTGTGACTTCCACAGCAGTAGTGGAAGCCAAACAGATGTCTTAAGATACTTGGTATAGCACTAGATCCTGGTGTTTTTAAAACAAGCCTTGGCAATTTTATTCAGAAGGTTGCTGGGACAACACACTTCATCATCAGAGTATGGTGGGGTAAATCAGCTCCAGAGGGAACCAGTGGAAATTTAAATGAAAGTAGAGAGTAATTTAGTTTAAGTTGGTATTAGGCTCTGCAGGTAAGAAAAAGCTTATTCATATTTTCTTTATTTAAGTATTCCACTAATGAGAATATTCATTAATTATTGACTCATCCACTGACAAGAAAGACAGACTGTAATGTCTAAAAGACCAACTTGGAGGAAGCATTTGGGACTTCAATTCTGAATCCAGTGTTTCTCATCAAGTAGCTTAAGGCAAGCTGTTTGCCCTCTGAAAGACCTTCTAATTCCTGATACAAGAAAATTCCTTCTTTTTCTGATACAGCTGTAACTCTAGCAATATATCTTTAACTGCAGTCATATTAGTTCATCTGGCCTGGTCACGATGCTTCTTCTGCTCCAAGCCAAATTGAATTTCCCCTCAGCAATGTTAACAGCCATTTCTATTGTCCTTTTCTTAGACAGATTTAACCCATCACTCCTAGGACTAGCTTGATGTCAATGGGCAGAGACCAGCTGATGGCCTCTGTGGACATCAGAAAAAGCATAAAAGCCTGTACATGAAGACACAGTTACTCCTTATGGCCTATTCTGCTGCCTACTATAAAAGATGCCGGGAAGCCGTACTGTCCTACAGGCCTGTTCTGTCAGGGCAGGATCAGCCTCATACTCCACTGTTTAATCTCAAATGAATTATTACAATTTTAAAACAACTTATGTCATGAGGCTTACTGTTTTATTTCCACCTTCAAACTTTAAAAAAAAAAACTCAAAAAAAAGTCTATCTTTTTGTGTCCTGGGTTTTTGTGAGCATCTACAAGCAAATCACAGATTCTCAAGGATAACATTCATTCCTATGAGCATTACTGGTTATGCTGAGCTGGATGGGTATTCACCATCACTGACTAGACATCACAGGGTTTTCTTTGACTACTGAAAAATCACAGATCTTACTGGAGCTGTGCCAACCTATCCCCCAGGGAAGGGAAATTAGTTTCCTTGTCTGTTTTTTTCTCAGCATGAGCCAGGGCAGGACAGGTAAAAAGAATCTTCTGCTCTGATGATAATGATTTCTTTTGTCCTTCTGTAAGGGAAGACTGTTTCTGAAAACCACATTTTGTAAAAATTCAGTCCAAGCTATAGCCTGAGTTTTCCTCCCATGGATCTGACTGTTGCATGCAATCTCATCTGAATGTTTGTTCTCAGAACAGTTTCTCTCTGTCGCCAAGTATTGTTCTCCAGGTCTGGATACCTGGGCATTGTACCCAGTTTTCACAACTGTTAATCTATTTTCATTTCTGTTATCTTTATGGGTGACCTGCAAAAATAAGGCCAATTTCATACCTAGAGTTAGATGCAATGGCCTGATTAATATCTACAGGAAAGCACGGGCGTGTGGTCGTAAGATGTTGTCACAAGTGGCCACTTGATTAAAGTACTGCTGAACAACCAATAAGCCAAAGATCTTCCAAACAGACTTTTTCTACGCACTGCAAACATTGCTCTCACTTGTCACTTTTTGACACAATGGAGAGCTCTGAGGTGTGAAGGAGAGAAGGGAATGGCTCCTTCTAAGGAGCCTTGTAGGAAGCAGATTGAACAAGTTTTGACTGCATTATGCAGAGGCTCAGCTTAGGAGCTGCTGATCTGTTAAATGTCAAACACTGCCAGCATTTTAGGTCTGACTGGGACCTCCTCGATATACACCATCAAGATTTACACAGAATAAAAAATACCTGAAGGCATGGGATAGAGCAGCATGACCCATCATTCAACTCTTCTAAATATTGAAGGCACCTTAACAAGGTTAAAGTATTGACAAAGAAGAGATTTATTAATGTTGATTACTTGTGCCATAAATACTCATCCAGCCTAGCAAAAAGCCCATATTTCTCATGTAAGAATAATTGTCCTTTCTAGAGGAAAGCAGGTATGGATTGTTTACACACTGGGAGGAAATAAAAAGCCAAGCTAAGCTTGTCCTACACTGTTATGTCCATTGCACTGAGGCAGTACTTTGTAATGAGTCTATGGCTCATCCTGTAATGATGGCTATCTAATTCATTTTATCTTGACATGACAGACCTGGTATAGTAATATTTGGCAATTAGTCACACTTCACTGGCCCTTAACTTAAGCAGTTTGCAGTGAAATGCAGGTTCCGATATGTCACTGCCATTTCCTGTTATTCCTTATACAAAGGACTGGCAGAAAAAGCATTAAAATACTAAACCACCTATTGCAAAATGCTGCATCATCAGCTTCTGAATCCTGTTTAACACTGCTGGATTACAGAACAGCACCACTACAACATGCATTGTTACTGGCTGATTATTTTGTTAAACAGAAAACCAAAACCAAAATTGTTCGTGCAGTTAGAAACTAATGTGGGATTCAACAGCATTTGCCAGTATATAAAGATAAAGCAGAGCTTTAATAGGTCTGATTCACTTTATCTAACAGGTATTCAACAGATAAAGCAAAACAAAAGCCTGGTAAAAGCTGAGATATTTATAGCCACCACCACTCCCATGAAGCATGGTCATAAGCAGCGGTGCTCCTGGAGGAGGTGGATCCACGGGCATGGGAATGACCCAAAAGGGTACAGAAGAGCATTTCTGGTATGCAGGAGGGAGAGAAGTAAAGGGTTTGGGGCTGGCTCTTTCAACCCCAATCCTACGTGGCAAGGGTTGCCACAAGCAGAGTTGGCTGGTCCCCAGGAGACAGATCACCCCGAAGTGTTTGTCTTACCACTATGGATGGATGATTGTTCTGGTACCTGCAGTGTACAGGCCCCAGGAGTGATTCCAAACTCTTGTCTCTGCATGTGGGTCTGATGTGTTTCTCACTGCCCAGAGTAGGAAGGGGCTGGGCATGTGCACAGGTCATCCCTTCCCAAAAATTTGACCCCATTCTACAGTACAAGGACTAGGGAAAAAAGCAGCATGCTCTTCTAGGTAGTTACTACAGATGATGAGGGACCCAGGCCACCCTGTGACACCCACCTGCTGCTGGACTAGGCACAGCCAGTAAAGACCAATCCTTCCACATGGCAGCACAGGGCGCGCAGAAGCTGTTGAAATTCAGAGCAAGTTTTATTAAGCACACTCATGGAAGGGATCTGGAACCACGTGTTGCATCTACGTGTTTAGATCACCACTACGCTTAACTGGGAGAGAAACTGATGGAAAGCGTTGCCTTCAGGAAATACCACTTGGAAGTAGTTTTTGTGTGCTGGGCAAAGACTTGCAGGAGATGCCATGGCATCCCAGACACCGACCAGAGCGTGGCTCTGCTCCTTGCCTGCTGAACGTGAGGCAGGGACATCTCGGCCAGGGGTGCTGGCAGTGCCATGACTGTCGCTGGAGCAGAGACTCACACCCTGTGGCAAGGAAGGACAAGCCCACGGGCACAGGGCAAAGTAGCAGGTGAAGGTGTGACAACTTCGTGCTCAGCACACAACAGAGGAAGGGCAAGGGGCTGGCGGCCAAGCTGTGACACTGACCGTGCACGGGGTGCCGGCAGAGCCGCAATCCCAGGTGCCAAAACGGGAAACATGCTTTCCCTCTGCTTTTCCCCTTGGCAATAAGTGCTACCTGTCAAAAGGTAGGTAAAGCCATTTCAGACAGGAGTGTAATTTACAGTTTGAAGGTGTCCCTTTGAGCCCGTAAACTCCTTGGGGCAGGGATTATGGGTTTGATCTGACACGTTAACCAAATGTAAAGCACTGAGCGTAACAACCCAGAATTTCCTAAAAGATAAAGAATAATGATAATAATTCCCCTCCCCTGTCCCCATCTCTGGAATATACATCTTCCTGTTACAAAGCTCTTTGCTTGCAAGAAGAAAGCTATTTATAGGTTGAAACAGATTTGCAATCATGTGTGATAGAGAAGGAAACTGAGGAGAAATATGCAAACCAAAAAAAGCAATGGCAAAAATTTGCATAGTTCTTTAAAGTTTCCTTCAAAAACCTCTGCAAAATACAACCATCTGTTTTTTAAGAATATCCTATGGGGGTAGCACGGCTGCTCTGTCTTCTTATTCCTGGTTTTGTTTTTTTTTTTTCTACTTGTGGAACTGCGTCTCCCTTTAGCAGGGAAATGTGTGTAATCGTAAACTATTAGAGACAGACATCTGCATAGTAACCTGTACTGCTGTATTCAATTACTCAGTAAGTATTTTAAAGCAGTTACTATCTGCCAATTTAGCTCATGATGAAAATGTTTGTCAGAATAATATGTTTTATTCTGAGCACCTGCTATTTAATATTTGAGAGAGCTGGAGGTGTAATGAGGAAAGAGGAAAATATATGCTTGCAGCTCAAACATGAGCTGGAAAGGCAATTCTGGGGTGAAAAGTGGCACAGCTGAATGGAGACCAGACCATTTTTCCTCCATTTGTAAACCAGGCACAGAATGACAAGCTAATTCCCAGCAGTCGAATGCGACAGGCATGGCCATTACCGAGGCTAGTTAATCTCTCAATCCATGTCTCTCTTTGAAGAAAACGATGCAAAAACAAAATCCGAAGCCTTTTTGTTGCCTGCATGAGCCAACTCTGTGACTGGTAGTTTTTTCTGAGGGCCCAGGGAACCCAGAGTCCACCTGTCTCCCCAGGGAGCCCCAGCTTGGGGCTGAGGGTGGATGGGGGGCTGAAATGAGGTGTGAAGATGCCACGGGCATCCATCATGTGAGAGCCCCAGAGAAATGCTCATTAAATTAAATGTAGCTATGAAAGAACAAAGTCCTCTCCCATTTCTACAGTCTGGCAGGTAGTTCACAGCATCCAGGTACGGTGGGGTTTATATCAGCTCTTTGAGGCTGTCAGTGATTTCCATGAGTGAGAATGGACCTGGAGTATGGCATGTGGGGCAGGTGACACATATGGAAACTCAAAGTGTCCAGCTGCCGTCTTCTTTATTCTAACAGCTTTCTTCTTTTGACTGGTCCAGGAAGGACTGGTGTGCTGTGGTGGTAATGCAGCAAAGACATCTGCTGGTTTGATTTCACTCCCAGTATTGCTGTGTAATGGCTCGAGTGAGCATCATCTTGAATAGATTGCTAAACGTACGTACACACCTAGATGGGTTTTAAAATGAGATTTTCAGATTTGGGTACCAAAACTAGACTTCTGAACCCATCTTGAACCACAAAAACTAATTGTCTTGGTTCCGCGTGGTCTGAGCTGTCCACAGTTCCCAAAGTCAGGCGTTAATTTAGATGTTCACTTTTGCATTTGGGAGTTAATGTTAGCCACCCACTTTTCAAAGTCCTGGCATAACCCTGGAGGATTCACACGAAGGCTCTGGTGGATTTCTAAGCTCACACTTCCAGACACTGCCTGCCTGGAACAAATCATGGGCTCCAGCCAGCCCTTCTGCCGGTGAACCGATGGAAATTCGCGGTGTTTCACAGGCTGAACGCCCCTGCAAATGCAGAAGGGATGCCGTGACACAGCCTGCCAGGGAAAGGCAGTTGGCAGGCTCCTGCCTTAGCACACAGAACCCAGCTGCTCTAAATGCATGGGATGTATCCTGCAGGACGGCGCACTGGATGCCTACAGTGACGAGATAATGTGACACACAGCGCTGTCAGTGAGCAGATGCAGTGAATGCTAATAGGCTCTGCTCCCATTCCCTGCTGAAGTCGGTCTTAGTTTTGCCATGAACTTCAGCAGTAGTTGGAAAACAGTGAGATTATGGATGCTGGCACTGCAAGAAGGGTGCTGTGATTCAAGCAGTGCGGTTATCCAGAGATAGTGCTGTTCCTTTGGATTGCACTGGAGCCCCAGTCAGCTGGAAAAAACACAACATTTGGGGGCAGGATCTGAGCTGGAAGTTGCACAGGAGGTTCAGCCTTCACCCTGCAAGCTCCTGCTTAGGCCCTCTTTTGGGTGAATTGGAGGTCAGTGTTTCCTCAGGTGACAGAAGGGAAAATAGTGAGCAAACAGCTTTGCTCCTGCTCACAGAGAAGAGCTTTTCAGCAGGGGAGCTGGCTGTCCTCTCTTCCACCTCAATCCAAGGAGGAGCATGGAGCCCTCAGCTCTCTCCAGGCCAGTTCCTTCCTCACAGTTAAAGCAGCTGCCCTTGAAAACAAGTCTCCACTGTTCCTGCAGGAGCCTGTATTCATACTGGTCCTCTTCTCTTGCCTCCAGGGTGAGGACTGTGACATCCTTCCCTCTCTCCAGCTAAAACTAAGCACATACAGTTCTTTTCCAAACAAAATTCCATCCGACCTCCTTCAACTCAATCATTCAACTAGCACTCATGGTGTATCATGGGTTGGAGATGCTATGCCCAGGAGGGGTTTTCCTGGAATATTAGAAGATTAAAAAAATAAAATCTCCTTTTTTGTATTTCCTTCTAATTTTCCCATGGACACATATATTTTTGCCCGGTCTGGCTGGCTGTCCACCCTCAACACACTTTAAAAGATTGTTGACAACAACTGCAGCACTGGGTAGATACTGTTCTACAGTACTTTGCTGCCATTTGTAAATTTGGAAATAAAGTGTTGGAATAACGTTTACAGAGAAGGAGTCAAACCAGCAAAGGGTTTAAACATTTCATTTGTCTATACTAGTCTTCCGCAAACACCTTCCCCAATTTGTAGAACCACAGAGCACAAAGGGAACTAGTCCAATACTCAATTTAAATCAGTTCACGGTTCAGCTAAAAGGCCACTGTCAGCCAGGCAGTGCAGATACACTCCTATTAGGCAAAAGGAGTTCACACAAATAAGACAGGACAAAAGCAACATAAATCCTCATGGATTAACATCAAAAGATCGTTACATGAATCAGCTGCTTTCTCTAAGCTAAAATTTGTCCATTATTATAATAGTAAATGGTTCAACATCTTAGTCTTTGTCAGCAATCTAACTCCTAGCCACGGTGCCAGATACCAGTGATAGATGACCAGGCTCTTTATAGAGATAAATGGTAATAACTACATCAAACCATGAAATAACATTCCAGCAGCATCCCTAGCAGTGGTTCTAACCATTAGATTTCTTAAAAATGAGTGGGGCAGTTGCTCTTCCAACTGATTTAATAGTCTAGTCCACCCATATAATCTAAGGTTTGATACCTGAGCTCCTCACACAGAACAGTCTGAGGGAAGCCCTGAAGAGCAGCTTTGAAGTTTATTTTTCCTCCCTGCTTGCTTTCTTCTCAAGTGTAACTAGACGTATTTTTTCCATTACATTTTTTTCCTCTTTTCTTTGGTCTCTCTTCCTATCTCTCACCCTAATTTCCACCTTTTCTCCTTTCTTTTCTTCGTGTTTGGTTCTCTACCTTTTCTTTCCCATGTGATGTTCGTGTTATAGCATAAGGGCAGCTCTGTTTCACCTTCCAGATGTAAGTTTATGTATTCTGAGATTCTTGATTGTGAGCCAAGACCTCCCACCCCAGCTGCCAAGACAGGCTTGCTCCTTGCATTTGGTTTCACCTCATCCTTGGGTCTGACACCTTCACAGGCCCTCTTCCCAGGGAGAATAGTGTCCTGTAGGACACCGAAGACCAGTTCCCTGAGAAAGTTAGGAACTAGGATAGTGTGAAGTTGGCCCAGCATGATATAGCGGGACATCACAGAACACAAGCAACCGTTTTCCAAGAATGGTGGGTTTGTTGCCTGAATTGCTGGCAATGAACTGAAGCTAAAATATGTCTGGCATGATGAATGACTGACAAATGGGTTCTCTGTAGTCCAAATGTCTCAGAGCTACAAGGTGATGAGATTACGTACCCTTCCCTTTTCAAAAAACCTACTTGGTGCAAAAGAGTCGCACACCGAGAAGTGAGCAGTAAATAAGGGAGACAGCAGTAGATAAGGGAGCTATCTGCTCCCCAGGCCCCAGGGAGCAGAGGAAGGGCAGCCTCACAGGTGCAGACACCCAGCAGCTCTCTGTGATGCCCACAGCCCAACACCACCTGTAAGCTGGGCTCAGCACACCCCTCTCACCCAGGGATGCCAAAGACCGATGCAGCCCAGGGACCGTGGTGGTGCTTCTCAGAGGCAGCCAGCCTGGGGAAGCTCCCTGGCTTTGTGTGACAAGGGAAACTTGAGAAGAAGGTTTAGAAGTGGAGGATGATGGCTGGGGGATGTGATTGTTCCCCCACTGCTGGGAGGCTGCTGCCGAGAGCCTCTGGTTGTCAGGCGCTGACCTGACCTACATTGTTAATACCAATTGCCAGCAAGCGAGTGAGGAGGGCTGCTCGTACACAAATCTGATTAGGTGGAAGTTATTTTTTCTTCCTGCTCTGTGCCTAGGAAATTCCTGTGTTCGGAGAATTTGCCTACGTGGGGGAGGATGAGGCATTAGGAACAGCTCGTCTGTGCTCAAACGGCAGCAGCTCTGCCCCGCTTAGCTCTGTCAGCACTGCAGCCCCGAAAGATCCGTGACGGGTCACCAACCCCACACTGCAGAGCTCCTGAGAGGGGCCCTCTCGGGGGCTGTCCTGCTCCAGGCAGCTCTCCCTGGCCAGGGTGGGCACGGGAAGCAGCAGAGACAGGTCAGGTTGTGTCTGTGTGTCTGTATGGAACCTCCTGCAAGGGGACAGAAGTGACATCCCAGCAGCACACCTGCCTCCTCTCTTTACCTGCTACAGCATCACTCTGGCAGGGGCAGGGTGTGCACCACGGTCAGGGTCTTGCTCAGCCCCTTTGTGAGAGGCGAGGGCAGAGGTTTGGCCTGATAAAAGCTGTGTGCTTCCCTGCCCAGTTAACTGGGAATTGGGGCAGGAATAGTGGTGTCACTCCTCTGCCCATCTCAACAGCGGATCAGATATCATTGGCCACCCAGACATTTGCAGCTGGTTGTAGTGGTGCTGAGGATGCAGGAGACTGCTTCAGGGATATGAAAGGATATTTCTGACAGCAGCCAAGGCTGCTGAGGTGCCTGGGGAAAATGTGGTGTCACTGCAAAGGCAGCCAGAGAGGAAGGAGAGATTTTCCTCCACCTTCTACATCTCCTTACCTGTCCACCCTTTTTTGTTTTTTGCTACCAGAAATATTTCAACTGCAATTAAAAAGGTGTTATTAGCATTTAATTGCTTTGGAGTCCTCCGTGTGATGTTGAGTCCTCACGCTGATGTCATCCTGGTTGTCATGGATACAGGTGAACAAGCTGCTGGAAGTGCAACATCAGCGCCAGGCTGGAGGGGGATGGCAGGATGGAGGGGGGGACCTGGGGAGAAACCTGAGGCTGAGAATGGGTGAGCAGGAACAGCTGCAATTGCCAGGTGAGTGTGGCTGTCAGAGACCAGGAGCAGGAGCAGAGAGGACTTAACAAAGATATTGAGTCTAAGGCATTGCATTCCTCCCCTCCAGTGTAAGATGGGAAGGCAGGAAGCTCCCTGACATTAAATACGACAAGAACAGTCCCCCCATGACAGCCAACAATTAAGAGAAAGCCCAGGCTGACGCATCTCCATGTGCACAGTAATTAGCAAGACAAGTAGTGTATTTCTCTTAGTTCAATCTGTCTAATAGGTAAGGAGGGAGTAGCAGAAATGAAACAATGAGAAAAAGTCAGAAAAAAATGGATTCTTGTGGGAGTATTTTGGTTTTATGTATGCAAAAGAGCAACTCTATATGTCTGGAGGAGATAGAGGAACCAGGGGAACCAGGGATCTGTTCATATGCATCCATATAGGACTCTCAAAAGAACTTTCTGAGTAACAACTTAATAATAATAATATTAAAGGAATCCTCACCTAAAACACTTGCAGAAGTAGCTCCTCTGCCTGTTCCCTTTTCCCCTCTCCCCATTTTCTCTTGCTGAGAAAGAAATTAAAATGTATTTTTCCTCCAATATCCCTAGCACTCTTTTGTGTAATAATCCTCTTTCTGTGAAAGAGGCAGGTCAGCAATAGCTGCAGGCTCCTGCACAATCAGTGCTCATCTCATAAAAATCTCCAGCTTTCCCTGGGATTTTCCAGCCACAACCGATTAAGCATTTGGCTGTGACAAGAGGCCAGCCTGGGGGAGGGGCTCTTTCAGATGATGCCAGAACAAATTTGTATTTATTTATGGAGTGGTTGCATGGATTTTTTTTTTTTTTTGTAATGGAGAAATTAGACTTTTAAAAAAATGATACATTTGGTTTAAATTAATCTTAATAGGCAGTTAGGGCTTGGTACAGTCTTCGGGTTTTAGTCTAAATTTATTACTCTAAAAAACAAGTTTAGTTTTAAATGGGAGAGGGAGGCATGGAGTGTGCTTTCCCTATCTTATTCCTCTTCTTTAATGCCTGACTAAAGGTGTGCTTTACCAAGATTCAGAGGAAGGTCGAATACTGTTTTTTAATATATGAATACCAGAACAATGAGTTACAGATAAGCTTTGCACCATGGCTGACTGTGAATTTGGTGATTTAATATTTCGTGACAGCAAATTTCTATTCATTTAAATTCAAGTTATGGGTTTCAATACAAATATTTGCTCAGAACAGTAATGGAGAATTTTTGAAACTGTGAAATTTTTTTTCTTGTAACTGTGTAAACAGAACTGTGTTTTCTGAGGTCCAAAGTGTCTTTGTATTGCAGTTCAGGCTGTCTAGAATGCACATGCATGTACGAAAATATGGTTGCAATCAAAATTAAACCCTCTGATTTGTGTGAATCAATTGCCCTGTCACCTCACATTTTTATTTTTCAATTTTTTAGGAAATGTAACTTTTTTTCCCTGTTCAGAGCAAACATTTTTTTTTAAAACATTATTTTTGGCTGAGCCTGATGTGTTTTATGCAACCACAAGTGTAACAAACAAGCTGTTGACAAGATATTTATTTTTCCCTGAAGTCCCATCTTGAAACCACCTCATTTTGGTGACCACCACCAAGTTCTACATGTGTACAGCTTTCAGCAACCTCTGCAGCGATGACTCTGATTTCCCACCACAACGTGTGCAGCCTCTCCCTCAGGGTGACCGTGTGTGGCACTGGCAGGGCTGTGCTGGCAGGTGGGTGGGCTGG
>VXAY01002692.1:590-221131 GCA_013399855.1 Oxyruncus cristatus
AGCAAAATGATCATTTTGAGGAACTTGGGGGGACATCCTAATCGTTCCAAAATCTGCCACAGACCTTTTCTGCTCACAGTGTCAAAAGCTTTGGTGAAATCAACAAAAGTTACATAGAGTCCTTTATTCTGTTCCCTACACTTCTCTTGCAGTGTCTGAGAACAAATACCATGTCTTTGGTGCTCCTATTGGCTCTGAAGCCACATAGGCTTTCAGGTAGAAGGTCTTCTGCGATAGCGGGCATTAATCTGTTCAAAAGTATTCTTGCAAGGATTTTACCAGCAATGGAGAGCAAAGTGATACCTTGGTAGGCTTTATTTCTAAGGCATTGCCAACAACAATGAACAGCCCCTTGGACAAACTTTTGGGTCAGACTTGTGGCACACAGATGCCAGTTTGCACATTCCCAAGAGACTGTATAAGTTGCCTGACTAGTTTGACATTGCCTGGAAGGGAAAAGGTGAAAGCTGAGGTGATGCAGCCACTGCTGCCCCTCTATACATATATCTCACATAGGTGCTCAGACTAAAGCTCTGCCTTGTCCTGAGAGCAAGAACCACGGAGTTTGGCCTGAGGTGGTGTTCTGCATTGAGCTGACAAAGATGGCAGGTGATTTTCTTGGGTTTCTGTACAGGATCCACCCCCACAGTAAATGATGTGAAAATGGAGAGCATAAACACAATACAAATATATTTCAAGTGTTTTAAAATTGCAGGGGGCAAGGGAAAATGCAGGTTTTTGAAACTGGCTGATGTGAAACTGTGACATTTTGTAAGGGCTTGCGCTCACCATGTCAGACAGACCCGGGCTGGAAGGGGATTTTCCAAGCAGTTTAACACACTGCCTGGTCCTGCTGTACCTCCAGGGATGAACAGTTTACAGGATCATGGTTTATAAGCACCTGATCCTTGGCTCTGAGTGACAGAAGAAAGGGTGAAATGTGTGTTCACTGCTTGTGAGAGGTGAATTCTGTTTGCCCTCCTGCTTGATTTTGATGTAAATGGGGAAGAGAGGGTGTGCTCCTGCTCAGACAGTGCTCTCTGACTGTTCTTTACACCCTGACAGCACAAGACAGCACCTCAGTCTGCAGTGCTGAACTGTCCTTCCAGTGCATCAGACCTAAGCATTGGACTTCAGTTTGGTAGAGAACAGAAGACCTTTGAGGATGGGCTCAGGAATTTTACTGTGCTTGGGCAAGCTTGGGAATGGCCAAACTGTCCAGACACACATGGTCAGTTCTTGTGCCTCCAAGGCACAGGTGTCTTCTGCATCCCCATCCCTCTGTATCTCAGTGCAAGGAATACAAAGTAGACCAAAGCTTTCTGGTAGCCGCAGAGGTCATTATCCATAAATGCAGCATTTCAATGTGAAGAAGCCAGCTGGAGGCTGGGAAAAGTTAAACAGCATCTCTTCACCTGTGGTGCTGGTAAAACACAAGATGTCATTAGGGGTTTTAGCATGTTCTCATGCTGGCCAAATATAGATTAAAAGGAATTCAAGCCCTTCATATCTCCTGTTGGCAGAGAAATTACATGTTTCACAGGGAAAATCTAATGGTTTGAAGTTGTATATACATATGCAACTGTGAATTAAAATTCTCAGTATGTCACTACTTATTGAAAGAATGTAAAATAATAATATAGGGAAGACTAGAGTTACTGCCACCAATGTCAGAAGTCACCTTGCTGTCTTTGTTAGAATCTGTCCTGTCGGATGCTGAGTATTCCTCCTTTGCCCAAATTTAGCCACATGTTTAATTTTGGAGCTTGTGAACTGTGAAGCTGAAGTCCTGCAGTGCAGCTGGGCACTGACTCAAGGATTATGTGGAGACTGTGTGTTGCTGGAGACTTTAGTTGATTCCTATCTGCTGCAGATAAGGGGCTTCCTGGGAATGTCTCATGAGGCAGTTACCATAGCACCAGGCTTCCTCAGATGCCAGTGTGGAATTATATTGTTTCATTTGTCTTAGTGGGACCAAGGAAGTGATGTGTATATTGTGTTGGATTTCTCAGTGTAGTCATCTGTAGTGTAGTGCAAAACACTCAGTACCCAAAAATCATGGATATCATGCCATTCCTTAAGGATAGAAATTGAGAGAGGAGTTTCTTCCATTACTCGTAAATGATGAGCCCAGAAATGATGGTGGCATTGATCAGAAGTCAAATTCAGTCAGCCAGAAAATGTAAGATCAGGTGAAGAAGCTACACCAGATTCTTTGAAGTTGCAGTTAAGACATCTTTTCACTCACATAATCTGTGTCAGGCTCACAGGAGTTAAGGGGAAAATCTCTGCTGTGTGGGAGTTCAGTAAAGAAGTAAAAAAAAAAAAAAAGTTTTTATCTGGCAGTAGAAATTTCTTTGACCATAAAGTCACTGGAAAACAGAAATTAGGTTTGAAAATAGCCTTGTTTTGGAACTTCTTATATGCTACCTCAGATTTGGGACGGATGACCACTTTTAGAAAGTTGATACTCATATTCTTAACAAATTGCTGACATTCCTCTTCAGTGATACAGTTGAACTGCCTAATAAAAGCAATGATTTCACATTACACATATATATATATAAAATAAATGTTCATCCCTTCCATAAATGTTAAAAATGGTATAAATTTTCATCACTGCTCCTTGTATATTTAATATTAGGGGATCAAATCATATCATCCTGTCTACTTTTTTTTTCTTCTTTTGAATTTCATTCTGATTCCAATGCAATCCATCTCAAAATCCACCAAACCCAACTAATTGTAGCAGATGATGATTTCAATGTAATTGTTTTGAGCATACTAATATAGGAATCAGTGTGGCCAATAGATCATAATTTAAAGACAAAATTTGCAAAAAGTAGCAAATTTGCAAAAATTAGCATGAAAGACTTTCTGTAAAATTTCTATATTTGAAAAACTACTTTCGTGTTTTAATTTCCAAGTGTTTGTTCTGGATCATTAAAAAAAAAGTGTTCCATAAGAAAGGAAAAAAAAAAAGGAAGCTTAGAAGTGAAGACGACTGTGCTTTCTGGGAGGAAGGAAGGAACCATTCACTCACTGTTTGCAGATGGAGAAAGCAAGGGCATACATGGAGAATAAGTCAGAAATTTCCCCAAAAAGCTCTCTATTCTACTCATTCCTTCCTGTGAAGAAGGGCCAGAGACAACTCAAGAAATGCAGATGCATTACCAGAAGCCCCAGCAGGACAAAAGTCTGGGGGCACTACTTGAGCTGTTTCTTTGTAAAACATTTGCTGTCCTGTAGGTCCTTATGAAGTCTGATCTTTTTGCCAAACCTAATGAGGGATGGATGTCTTGAAGCTCTGTAATTTTGCATCAGCAGCTTTTAACCATTCTGTCATGAATTATATATTTATTACCTTTGTGTCTTTTCTCATCAGGTTTGATAAGTTAGAACAAAATCATATATATATATTTCAGTCCAAAACTAGGTTTTCAGTGCACTTGAGATTTCCCAGGATCACTATGATCTTTATTTGAAAACTCTGTAGCTTTCATACTTGTGCTAGAAAACTACTCTTACACACTAAATGTTGTTTTTTGACAGACTTTTAGTCAGAAAAAGATATTCTCAATAATAATATTTATTCCTAATTTTGCACAATCATAGAATATTTTAAGTTGGAAGCGACCCATAAGAATCATCAAGGCTAACTCCCTGCTCCTTGCAGGACTACCTAAAACTAAACCAGATGACTAAAAGCATTGTCCAGATACTCTGAACTCTAACAGGCTTGGCGCTGTGATTGCTTCCCTGAGGAGCCTGTTCCTGTGCTCGACTGCAGTCTCGGTGAAGGACCTTTTCCTAATGTCCAATCTGAACTTCCCCTGACACAGTTTCATACCATTTCCTGGTGTCCTATTGCTGGTCACCAGAGAGAGGAGATCAGCACCTTTGTCTCTGCTTCCTCCTTGAGGAAGCTCTTAGACCACAATGGTCACCAATCAGCTTTCTCTTCTCCAAACTGAAGAAACCAAGTGACCTCAGCTGCTCTTCACAGAGCTCCCCTCTAGACCCTCCACCATCTTGGTTGCCCTCCTCTCATCTTTCATGTCCTTCTTGTGTTGAGGTGCCCCAAACTGCACACAGTAATTGAGGTGGAGCTGCAACAGTTCAGTGTAGATGGGACAGTCACCTCCTTCGACCAGGTGATGATGCTGTGCTTGATTCACCCCAGGACATGGTTGACCCTTTTGGCTGCCAGGGCACATTGTTGACTCGATTCAACCTGCCATCAACTCAAATCCCCAGATCTCTTTCCGTGGGGCTGCTCTCAAGGCTCTCATCCCCCAGCTTATATCTATAACCAGGATTACCCAGTCCCAGGTGCAGAATCTGACACTTGCTTTTGTTAAATTTCATATGGCTGGTGATTGCCCAGCTCTCCAGTCTATCTCTCTCTGTCTAAGGCCTATCTACTCTCCAGAGAGTCCACAACTCCTCCTAGTTTAGTATCATCAATAACTTACTTAATGGACATTTGATCCTGCATCCAGATAATTTATAAAAACATTCAAGAGCCCTATAACTGAGCCCTGGGAAACCCCACTGGTGACTGGCTGCCAGTCTGATGTAACTCCATTTACAGGAACCCTTTAAGCCCAACCCATCAGCCAATTGCTCACCCAACACATTATGGACTTGTCTGGCTGCACACTGGACAGTTTGTCCAGAAGGGACTGTGAGAGACAGTATCAAAAGCTTTGCTAAAATCCCAAAAAAGCCACTCATCTATGGCTTTCCCTGATAAGGCAGACTTATCAAACCCAAGTCAACTATAAACGCAGTAAAGCAGGCAGAATTTTGCACTTTGTTCTTTATATACTGAAACGTCTTCAGAGTCAAAACCCATAGTAGTAGGAAAAGCTCACAAAAACTGAAGTAAGTCATAAATTAGGATGATCATGGCAATGATAGCCAAACGGTATCTGTCAGGGAGCAGCATAAGCTGAGCTGCTTCATGAGGGAGAGCAAACTAGGGACCAAAGCCATCTGCAGCACAGATGAGGCCAGGGCACTGACCCACAGGATCTGGGCAGGGCTGGGTTGGTGACAGTGATGTGATGCACTGACACTCATGATGAGGTGATGAGCAAAGGCTGGGATAGAGACAGGGGTGGAGGCAAGGAATAGAGATCCCATATCCAACCAGGGTTGATCTAGTAAGCTCAGGAAGTCAGTGAGGACAGCTGGGGGCCAATCTGGTGGTAGAGCTAACTACAACACAGGTTAAAGGTCCATGCAGGAGACCTGGCTGAGCACAGCCTGTGTGTGACACAGCCTAAATCAGGATACTCCTGGGGTCACAGACAGAGGAGGCTTGGCTGGGGGCGTAGGTGAGATTGGTCAGGGCAACAAAGCCTTGCTGAAACCCCCAGAGACCTGACAATATCTTCATTTTTCCCTACCACATCTGCTAGTGACCCTGTTTAACAGAAGGCTTTCTTAAACAAGCACTCTTGAAAAATGGACCAACATTCAGCTGCAACTAAACATTAGAAAGCAATGTTTTATTTGAACTTTGCTGCATTAATCATTATTTCTGCAATAATTAAAGCTAAGTCACAATGATACATGAACAGCAGGTTAAGCCTTTGTCTCCTTAGAGAATCTAAGTAAGGCTTGTCACAGTTTGGTGCTATGGTCTCTCTAGCTGATTAAACAAAGCCCTCATAGTGTAGGTTCTGAAACTTAAAAAAAATTCTTGAGATAATTCACTGAAAGAATAATGGATACAATGTTAATTGCAGTATGGCTATATCTGCTACTATTACACCAAGAAGAATTATCATTCAAATGAGAAATATGAGGCATGTACAACTGCAGAGTCATGACATATTGTGCATATCATGGCCCAAGCAACTGAATAATATTTGACATTTGTCTGCCCATATTTTTATCTCTTTCCCTTTGCTTGTGCTCCTGTTTCATTGTATACCAGGTCTTTCTTTCAGCATCCAGAATGAATCATGAGAGCAGAAAAATACTGATGTAGCTTTGCTTTCTGTAGCAAAATACTACATATTTAGGAACAAACTGTATGACAATGAACACCACATCTGAGGAAGTATTGTATTTCTAAATGTTATATATAAGTATATGCGTGGGAGGTGGCTTTGAAATTTAGACTACTCCAGCAGAACAAAAAAGTCTGAGTAATACCATTTGCATTCATGCTGTTTCATTTTTTTCTTTTGTCCTTTTTTTAAAATTTTTTTTTATTACCACTGTTTTTACCCTGCAGGGCAATTAGTACTAAGGGATGGACCTCATCTTGGTGTGCAAAATTGATTATGTTCTACCCCTGGAACCATTTAAATTAGTTGTGCTGGGGGCCTGAAATAAAATGCTAATAAAGCGGAATAAAATTCTCAAGGCCTCATGTCCTGAGCTGATAATAAGTCCTGTCAAACTAAAGCATATCCAACCCTTTTAGTCTAAACAAATGCTCCAGTTTTCAGTTTCAGAAAACATTTGCCATTTGAACCAAATTGGTTTGGTTGTTTGGATATTTCTTCCTCTAAATTAGGGACCAGCAAGGTTCCTTTCAAAAGGCAAAATCAATGGAATAAATGGCATTAGCATGTGCAACTGCAGTGTGGTGCATACAACAGTATTAAACATTTTTGCAATAAAAAACCATCGGCCTGGAACAGCTCAGCTTTCTAAGCTGATAACATTTTAGTGAGAAAATAACTTTAATAATCCCCCTGAACATCATATGCATGCACAAATTATTAGATTAGGCTGTCCTACTTATTTGGTTATTACAAAGCTTCTGCAGGAATCACACCCAAGCCACAGGAAAACACCGATTAAAAAACTCTAAAGCCTAAAGATAGCATAATTACCAGAGGGAAATCGGTGATTAAACAATAATATTTGAAATAAATGGCAGTGTTGAAAGTCCTTTCCAAACTGTGTTTTAATAATGTTTGTCTCTGTTAAGCCTTGGAGATAAATAGACAAACCAGTATAAAACACAGGAACTTCCCTTCCCATTATGAAACCGTTCACAGCAAGGAGAGCAGAATGAGTCAGGGAGCCCTATCACTTTTATTTTCTGAATTGAACCCCAAGTTAACTTATTTGGATTCTTCTTTAAATTTCTATCCTTCGTTTCCTTCCCTTTTGAATGCCTGACCTGGTTTTTCAAATCTGTTTGGTAAGCAGGTATCCTTTATCATAACGCCCTCTTCAGTGGGCGGAAATCAGTGCTTCCAAAGAGCAAGTTGAAGTCTATACATATTGTGGGAGGTAGAAGAGATGCACTGATATCCTATCAGGCCTGGGAAGGCATTGAAGGTGTACTTCCCTTTTCCTTGGTGAGTGCCAGAACCACAAAGCTTCCTGTTGACATGATTTTGTTTTACTATTCCTGCAGATAGTGAGATATTTTTGAAACACCCAAGGCTGTCAGTGTGTGCTTGATGGACTCTGAATAAACTCCTGTATGTTCTCATTGTAGTTGCTGAATCATGTTTGGACCCAGGCTGGAGCTAGATACCTTCCTGCACATAGAAGGAGAGATCCTGGGCATGAGAAAATGTTGAAGTTTAATAACGAACTCAAGTTATCCTCAGAGTTAAGCAGCAGCTGAATGAGGTCAAAGTGTTTAGTCTTAAGCGCTTAGATCTTTTCTGTATCTGTGATCAAAGGGATTGGATAGTAAATAGTTGGGAGAACTGGATTGTTAAGGCCAAGAGAGGAACATTGCTTGAGACAAGTTGAAAGAAAGAACATATAACAAATTACCTTACAGGCCATTGGACCTAATGCAGCCACGAGAGCTCACCTGCACTGTAAAAGTGTGACATTTTCCTCAGGAATGAGATTACGATGTTCTATTGTGGCAATGGAAAATCAGTGCAAGTGCACCTGCTGCATTGGAACACCAATGCCAACAGGAATGTTGACTTGCAGCCTTCCTGAAGATATATTGAGGAGTACTCAAAAAATAACAGCCCTCAGATAAGAATGCAGAGAGATCCCCAAGAGCTCAGCAGATCCTCTCTGGAGACCATTCTGCACAGGAATGGCTGCTGCCAAACGTGCCACACAACTCTAAAGATACTAACTAAAGATAAGAATCTTTTGTCTGAGGATGCTGTGTGCACCCCTTCCTCTGTTAAAAGCATATTAATATCAACTGAATGGCAATGATGGATTTTGATGGGATGTGCATGAAAGGGATATGGTTAGCATATTTGTTGGAGAATCAGGTCCTGTTTGTGGCTCTTCTGGAGTTAGTTGGCACCTAACAGGTGTGGGTTTGTTAGAAGCAGGAGGCTCTGTAGACTCTGTTCCTTTGCTCCCCTCCCACCTTAACACTACTTCATGCAGTGTTTGTGCCTACTAAATGTCCTGTATGAGTAGGACTTGAATGGATGTGCTGCCCTTCCTCCTTGCTGCCCCCACATTCAGACTGGGGCTGTGCCTGCTCTGGCACACAAAGCATGTTGAAGCTGCAGCCTTTAAATTTTAATTTCCATACTTTAAAGGGGTTTTGTGTAGGAGTTTTCTGTGCTTAAGCTTCCTGATGTGCAATCAATCAAAGTCATGGTTGCTGGAGTAACTTTAGATTCAAAGTACCCTTTAGGCAGAGCAAGTGTTGCAAACTTGACAAATATGTTTACAAAATAAACATTGTATTGACAACTTAAGCAAAATCTCTCTTGCAACTGCATATGTGGGAACATCCCCCCTGCCTTCCCTCATGTAACTATGGGTATAACCTACACCGAAAAGAAAGAAGTCTGTTTTAACTTCTCTTCACTACTTGTCCAAAAACTTCACTACTTACTATGTCCAAAATCAAGTTGACAGTAACAGCAAAGAAGGAGTGGGTATTATTATTGCCCGTTTTTTCCCTGTCTATCTCCTGTTCTCCTCCTGATGTGTCTGCCAGTGATACAGATATGCATTGTTTGCAAAATCCCATTTGTAGTGTGGTGGTGATGCAGAGTCTCCCCAGGAAAATTCTTGTGGATTTAGGCAGTTCTGTGGAACAGTCAGCAATGTGGATCCTTCTCACAGCCATGTGGGAAGGATGATCTGGACTCTACAACATGGATGGGGTAACCAAAAGATTAGGATTTCATTCAGAGCTCTGCCACTGGCTCCTCCTGAAGACCTGAGCGATTTACTTACCATATGTACACCTTAATTTCCCTATTGGTAAAATGCAGGTAAGAATATTTCCCTGCATTTCACATACTCATTGAGAAGCCGGTGGATTAGCTTAAGACTCTTCATTAAGATCTTTCAGGAGAAGGAGGCAGAGAAATACTGAGATCTTTTCTGGAATCTTTGAGTCTCATTAGATGCAGTCTGTTTTCTGCTAACATGTACTGTGTCACACACAATAGTTCTCTTTTTTTTTAATTTGTTTGTTTTATTTTCTATCTCCAACATAATGATAAGTGAACGAATGTCAGTTCATGTGGGAAACATATAGCAGGGTTCACCAGCCAGGCAAGTACTTCCCCACAGCTCTAATAAATAACGATAGAGAAAGCGTAACTGAAATTTCTGACATCTATTAATAACTTGTCAAACAGAAAGATAGCTCTTAAATATAATATGAAATGTGTGTCTTTGTATTTCTAGCCATGTGTCACTCTCCACAGAAGCTTGATAGTGAGGTCAGAGGTACTAGGAGGTAGGGATTTTTCAAAAGATACATATATTTATGCTGGACATGAATACTGGGTAACACAGCAGCACAATCTGGGCTTCTATAAAGGACTAGCAGACTCTTCTCTTGGTCTAATGGGAGTCAAATACGTGTAATATGTGCTAATTCTGCTGAGTCATAATGTAAATGGAGCTTGTAATGATCACATAGTTATAAAAGATGTAGGTGTGCATTCCTACATTTCAGCTAGTAGCAGGAACAGACCAATGTTGCAGGAATATCTAGTGCTGTAAAGAAAGCTGGTGGTGAGCTGTTACTACCATAGACTTACCAGTAAGGCAAATGCCTGCAAAATGATTCAAGAAAGGTATATGTTCATTCCCAATTATGCAAATAGAATTCCTGGCTTTGGCAGTTCATTAACATCTCCTGAAAGAGTTATAATTTGACCCTGATCATCATGATTTAAAATTCTGACCAGTGTGTTTTCTGAGCTTCCTCAGAACTTGCAGAGTTACGAAGAGAGGGAGAGAGGGGGAGAGAGAGAGAGAGAGAGAGAGACTGGGGGGTGTGGGGGATGTTAACATGACTCACTTCAAAGCTTTGTTCTTCTCTAGCTACTTATGGAACTGACAGGGGGAACGTTATATAGGTTGTTATTTATATATAGGCTGTTTTCTTCTCTTGCGTAGGCTGACTCAGTTTTGCAGCTTCTTTTAAGTTACACTGAGCATGTCAGAGTTGCCTGAAATTCAGGAAAGCTGTTCCCTTTCTCTCCCACCTCTGACATGTACTGAGCCCAACCTGGGGAATTTGGGCTGGTGCAGCATCTGTGCCAGGTGCCCCTGCCATCAGAGGGAAAGCAGAAAACAGGCTCTAGGGCACATAGGTCTGTGACTTTGCAAGAGGAACAATCCCTGGGTTCTACGTGGCTGCTCCTTTTCAAGGACATTGCAGGGCAGCTTTGAATTGTGCTCTTCATGAACAAGTTTGCTTTTGCTTCTTACTTGGAAGCCCTGGGAGTACAGAGAGGAGCATCAGAGGAAATGCCCACAGACTCTGTGTGGGACATCTGAAAGGCTGGGCAGTGGCTGAAAGGCCAGTTTCTTTGTTTTGTGAAACGGTGCCTGTGTCAAGACCTAGTATCAGCCATAGCTGTGAAGCGGATGTGCCTTTATCTTCTTCTCACAGTGTGATGCCTCAAGAGATTAAAAGTTTTAGCTAAACTTAAAAATTACCCATGTTTCATCAGGACACGAATAAAACAAGAAAGATATTTTTTTTTTCAATAAACAGAGGTCAGAGCAACTTTATAAGACTAAGCAGGAATGCAAAAGTTCATACACAGCCCTCCTCCCACCTACTGCGTCCTCAATTCCAGTCATCCCAATGATTTTAAATGGCAGAGAACTCAGTTTGGTCCCTTCTGGGCTTCCAGGACTCCTCTCTGAAGCATTCTCCTTAGCATAGTTTCTGCAGATCCCATATCATTAAGGCTTTTGAATTTTCTCCATCTGAGCAGGACAAGGAGCTCCCTGAGGATTAAAAAGTCTCCCCTCCTTGTAGGTGGTTCAGCCTCGCCTATCTACTATTTTACAGTCACGGCATGTGACATGAACTAGGAACACACACACACAAAGAGAAGTAAAGGGACCCATACAATCAATTATAATGGCACGCTTGCAGAAATGGTATAACCCAATACATCATATGCAAAAGCCTATAAATTTGCAAATAGAAATAAGAGAACCAGGAGTGATTTATTCCCTACTTCCTGCACAGATGAGCAATCTTCACTGTGAATCGTCAATGAGCAGTGGTGATATCTTCAGTAACTCCCTCTAGGATTGTTAACTCCCTCCAGGTTTTCTCCAGCCTTTTTGTAAGGTGAACATCCGTCTGTCAGTATCATGAAGTCATTCTTCCAGCAAGCTTTTGCTTGCCGTGGGGCAACAGACTTCAGCAAGTCTTGAGCACGTGGTATCAGACTGACTTGAAAACCATTTCCTTTACTTGTGCTGCAGTGCTTTGAACCTTCAGGGCCATCAAGCAGCCTTTCCGAGAGGTGCCTGGATGATCCTTCAAATATGTCTCCATCTGCGCTCTAGACTGCTTCTGCCACTGGTACCAAGAGTGTTGTGGGCACTGCTAGTGCATACTGGCGAGCGGCTCCTTGGAGAGGCACTGGATGATTTAACTACAGCTGCGGACAGTACAGAGCAAATATAGCGACTGTGGCTTTAGAAAATTGATGGAGAGAAGAGAGCAGTTTATAGGAGGAGTAAACATTGGCCTTTAGGCTAAGCAATCAAATAACCTTCAGAAAAGGATTCTTCTGTTATGAAGTCTTTGGCTCAAAGTTAAGCTGAGAAGGGAATATAGGTGTGCCCCAAACGCAAGGCTGCATGGCTAAAAGACTTCTGCACAAACATCATTCAGTGAGAAGCGATGGTGTTCTCAGTTAGTGCTTTTATTATATATTTGCACTAGGTTCCTAGCTATTGTGACTGAAAATGACTTCACTCAGCCTGGTTGTGTGATGACACTGTTTAGAACAAAGCTCTTGGAGAAAAAGTCCTGGAGACAATTTAACATTACAGTAGGATTCAGAAAGGTCTTGGATATAATGCTCAGGTGAAAATGAAATTACCTGAAAAACACCAGAGCTGCAAATGAAACCTTAGTAAAAGATGCTGCTTGGAAGCAAAGGCTCAGAATTTGGGAGGCCTAATTTTTGCTATAAATGAACATAGTTTTCTTTTTTTTCTCTTGAATTGCCAAGGAGACAATTGTGCAGCAGCCCATCAGAAAGCTGTTACAAATAATCAAAATCTTCATCAGAAAATGAGCATGAAAGGTGACTCTGTCTCTTCTGTGCTTGAGTAGCCTGGTGAGTCCTTGCAGATATTCCTGGTGGTTCCACATGAATTCAAATGGGAGCCTACAAGGGGTTGTTCCTGTGCTGGGTTTTTCTACTTCGTTGTTTTTTGGGCTGGTCTTCCACAAAGGGATTGAAAACGTAATTCAGTTAACGATGTGAATTGGTCAGATATCTCTGGCTGGAAAGGACAGGGAGATCTTGATTATGATGTGCTACCTGACTTTGGGAAAGAGAACAAAAGAATCATACATTTCCAAGAATGGGAACAGGAAAATCAGGGAAGTAGGTTTGTGCCAGTAGCTTCAAAGTGGCTGTGCAGGTCTGCTTCTACTACAAAGCCTGGTGCACCAGGAGCCCCCAGTCCCAGAAGTGGCGCAGGTTGATGGTCTGTAGTTGTTTAGTGGGACCCACAGAAGGTGCTTGGTTGAAGAGTCCATGGCAAAGGATGAATCAGTGGGCTTACTGCACTATCCCAAGAGAGGTGACCTTCCACAAAACAGAAGTCTGGGCCTGCAACCTGCACTTCACCCCCTGCAGCACTGATCCACGTCCTGAGCCTACAGGCTCGAGCTAATTTGGGTGTGTGATAGGTACATTTACTTTAATGTGGCAGCTCTGATCCCTTTAGAATATGGAAACTGATTCAGTTAAATTAAAAAAATAAATCTTTGTACGAGTCTTGCTAAATGCTGCTGTTCTCTCCCCTTCATTTGAATTCCATTTCCTTTCCTTTAACCTGCCTCTTTATCCCATTTTCTTTCTTTCTGTTTATTAATATTCAGACCATCAATTTCTTTCTACGTACATTTTCACCTTTGTCATATTCTATTATTCCCACTGTACATCCTCTTTCAATTCTGCATTTTCTTAAGTGCTTTACTATACGTGAAATGTGACTCACTCATACTTATAATTGGAATTTGACCATGTTATCCTGCCACAGCCTGTGTTTTCTTTGATTTCAGCTTTGGGATCTGTTTTTATGGATGTTTTTCTTTTTCATTTTAAAACTTTTTTTTTCCCTGAAGATAGAAATAGACTAATTTGATGGACTGTATATGAAGTTCTATTTATTGTGCCATTATTGTTAGTTACATATTGCTTAAATTATCCACAAATAAAACATTTTTTCCCCTTACAGTTTGGTCAGATGAAAGAAGCAATTCAGAATTCAGAGCCAGAAGAATCATTAAGAATGATAAGTGGCTCAGGAATAGTAACTGATAAAGTAATAGTCAAGAAAGAAGCATATGGAGATGCTGAGTAATGTAATGAACCATCCCATTCTCAGTTTTTTTAGTCTAATGATAGATTTATTATTGATAAAACAGTTTTCTCTGACCAAAGGATTAATTTGATTTACCCATCTCTAATCTAGAGAGACTGGCAGTCATAAAAATAAACAAATGCCTTTTCCCACCAATTTACATTGCTGAAAGTCCTAAGAAATCCAGAATTTAGGAGTATAATCTCAGGGAAGAATTAGAAAATCAACTCTCTGTTCACAAAGAGCAGAGACCAAAAGTGAAAGGAAAAAAAAAAAATCATGTTGCCCTAGGCATCCTTTTCTAATTTTAGGTTTTTGTTTTTTGGTTCAGTGAATTGGATCACTTTTAATGGTTCGCTTAGTTGTGACTACAATAGGAAATACAGCACGGAGAAGATGTCGTAGAATGTTCTGCAGTCACCTGAGACTTAACACAATTTTTATACTATCCAATGGAGAAATAACATCTGAATATGTATATATGTAGGTGCAAATGTTCTTGGTATTGCTCATGGTAGCTAAGGTGCCATATGCCAGTTCTGTGGTTCTTACCTGCTTTACTTGGAAGGGAGAGATTTGTTCCTACAAAAATAAAATCCTGACTTGTTATTTGATAACAGTCATGCACTGAGTCAGTTAACTCTTCAAAGGTCAAAGGATAATGCAATTTAGTGCAATTCTTCCTAACTGGGTGGCAGAGGTAATAACTGAACCTGGCATGGCTGTGGCTGAGCTGAATGAAGATTAATTTTCACCTGAGGTCTCTAAAGAACTTTTGGATCTGCAAACAAAGAGGGTTTTCTGAAGCTGAGTTAATTAAAAACAAACAAACAAAACAAAACAAACAAAAGCCCCACACCCCAAAAACCAAACCAAACCAAAAAATTAAAAAAAAAAAAACCCAACCAAACAAAAAACCCCAAACAAACAAACAAACCACAAAAAAAACCCCAACCAAACTTTTTACTCAGAAAAGTGTAATCACAGCAGAAAAGCTGGCATTCTAGAAGTAGTCACTGTGGTCAGCTAAATAGCACACTGGATTCTTGTTTCAAATGAATCTTAAATATAAATGCTTCTTGGGTAAGTTTCAGCATTTGACTCTGTTTATGAATTTAATGATATTGTCCCAAGATCCTGCCAGTGGTTCTTGCTGGCAATCAGGCTTTCTTTCTCATTTTTTTTCTCCTTGGTGATTGTCTTTATCTAAGCTCTCATCCACTGAAGAATTTACCACTTAGAGTACAAGAAGTCAAGTGGGCATTTAATGGCATTAAAGAAATATTATCTGTTAATTTCACTGGGAAGGAAGAGCCAGAGTCTTCTGTTGTAAATGAGACCCCAGACTGACATTTTCATCTATCTGCAAGGACTGACAGTATGTGTATTTGCCCATGCCTTAATGCAGCCACATATAATTCTCAATTTGCACTGAGCTCAGTTGGATGTGGGGGTGTTTCTGTGTGATAAATGTCTTTCAATTACTTAGCAATAAGAAGCTGCTTCCTTGTAGCATAGACATCAATCCTTATTTGTCACCTTTGTAAACTGATCACCACGGCTCCACCAATCTGTTGATTACTTTCTTTGGTTCATACACAAGAAATGTCACAATTACCGGTATTATTTATTTTATTTCTGCCAATGTGAGCTTGCTTTTATGCCTTGCTTTATCCACAAGCCAAATCTGAAGGATTAATTGGTAGGGCACTGAGATGCTGTAGTAACCTGTGGGGGCTGGGTGTGCACAGAGAGCCATAGGGTTTTTGTGGGGGCAGGAGGATTTCTTCTCCCTTTGACTGTAAAAAGCTTTATTGGAAGTCTGGTTGGTTTTGAAGGGAAATAAAAAAAAAAAATCAAATGGTTGTGGGTTCTTATTCAAGACCAATTTCTTAAAGACAGAAGACAAAACATGAGACCGAGGAAAAGAGCAGAGATGTGCAGAATACTAGTAGGGAGAAGGCAATGTTTGATGTTGCAGGTTTATTTCTGAGACAGCTCAAGCACAGACTGTGGGTCTTACTGGCTTCTGTGAAATCTGACAAAACAATACCACCTCTGCCTATGACATTGGAGTAGGGTTCACTACCTCTCAGTCTGGAACACTACTGTAGAGCACATATTTGTTGGCCAGCTAAGGCAGAGAGCAGAGAGAGGCAATCAGACTGGAGAGTTACAAGAACCACAAATTCCTATTTACACATAATGTCAAGGATGTAGCTGAGCAAGTAGGAGGGGTGGTGTCTGAAGCATGTTCCTTGCCAGTGTTTTTCAGGATTAGGGCAGTGAGAAAAGTTAGCAGTGCATGCCAGAGCCCTAATAAATGATGAACAGAGGAATTTGCACCTTTTCGCCTCTTTCTTTTTTATAGTTTTGATCTGTTGTCACAGGAGTTGAAAAGAAACAATCAGATAGAAATGACTGGTGGGTTTGTTATTTGGTCTCTCTTGGACCGTGATGCGGATCTGCTCAATCTTAGTTCCACTCTTTGTTTACAAGGCATAAACTCAACACAGTTCTTGGGCAGGGCCACCAGAACCTCCAGTTTCCAAATAATTCAGTATTTCCCTTCTGTACCTTCTTAATAACTATTTCTGCAGTGGTCTGAGCTAGACTTGAGCTCCTGGCCTAGATATGAGACATTTCCACATTATTGTCATCCTAGTGAGAAGTGATACGACACATAGTTGACTACTGGTGTGCAGAAGTGAGCTTTTGACCCTGGTTACAATTTCAATTAGTGTTACTTGATGCTCAGTGGCAGAGTTCAGCCTGTCCATGTGTTATCAATGCATAACAAAACCGCACAGGTTGCTCACAGGCTGAGCACCAGCACCATTATCTGTCCAAAGCAAAGCCTTTGTTTTCTCAGCTGTAACCTGCTTGGTTGGGAAAACTGCATTATCACTCAGAATTTTGGGGGGTTTTTTTTGTTGTTTTTGGGGGTTTTTTTTACATCTGAGAAATAATATTTTTAAGGAATTTGAGGGCTTTTGAATCACAGAATCACAGAATGGGTAAGGTTGGAAAGGTCATCAGGTCCAGCCTCCCTGCTTAAACACGGTGAAGTGGAAATGGTTCATCCTGTCTTAAATTTCCTATGCGGAAAGGATGAATTGCCAGGAATGAGAAATAAAAGGCAACTACGATTGCACAAAATAACACATGATGAATATGTCAATACTTCATATGGTCTTGGGAAAAAAATCCCAAACAGTCATGGCTTCACCAATCTATTAACTGATTTTGTATTTATGGTATTACATTTTTGAAAGGTGGAAATACAGTATTTGAGAAGAAAAAACAGAATGCATGAATAGAAACTGCCCATGGTAAAAATAAATATTTTATTACTTTCCTAAATTGATTTTACTTTACTGGAAGACAAGTTTCCTCCTTGTTTTGTAATGTGTCATATAGAATATAGTTATATAATTTAAAGAAATATCAGTCTCTGGTGTGCAGTTACTCCTTTGTCCTCCCTTTATCACATACTACAGGATGTACCTTAGCACAGTCCTGTGTCATCTGAATCAGGTGTTAGCCATGTGCTGCATTGGTTCACAAAGTGTTGGATAGTGCCTGCAGTTTCTTGGGGGCCAGCACCACTCTGAAAGTAGGGAGCATCTTGTTTTCTTTTCTTCAGCGGGAGTAGGATCGAACTGGCACAGCAGTAGCTGTGACTACTCACAAAGAGGTCCTATATCTGCAGCATCTTGGGCTGGCACAACAAAAAATATCTATTAACCCTATCAGCATGTTTTGTTGCATGCCTGTGATCACCTCTTCTGGCCCTTTCCCAGAGTGCTTCTGAGCATCTTGGTAAATATCTTAACCCCCAATCTTCTTCGAAGACTTGGAGAAAATTTCCCTTCATCTTTGACAGAAAAACAAATCATAAATGTTTCCCATGCTTTTCCTGGCTTGAATGCAGTCAGCATTTAGTTCTGCATCAGCAGCGAGTGGGAGGTTTAGCATCTCATGACTTGGCAGAACTTGTGATAGAAATAGAGCAAAAAATTTTGGATGAATAGTTTATTCACTAAAAAAAGGCAATTTTTGGTGTCTGGAGCAACTTGTGAATCCCTGCTGAGTTAGGTGGATACTTTCAGATGGAATCTGAATAATAGAGGGAGGGTGATTCAATTTGTTTCAGCATTTTTAAACTGAACATCTCTTGCTTGTTTCTTGTTTTGTTTTGAAAATTGCCCACATTTCATTTAAAAATAGAAGATGAAGCAGATGTTTCTGAAATAAAAAAAAAAAAAAAAAAAAAAAAAAAAAAAAAAAAATGAAGAAAGATTTGAACAAAATATTTTGGTCAATTAAAATTAGAGTAGTTTTGGTAGAATAACTGGAAAAAATGAATGACAGCTGCTTTACTTGTCCTCTCCTCAACACATGATGACGTTTTCTCTACCACGTGATCAATCCCATTAATTTTAAACTTAGTGGAATCTAAAACACTTTCTGTTTTATGTCATATTGTCCACTAAGTTAAAAAGTCTTGTTGACCTGACCAATCAAGGTATTGCACATTAATGATGACCCTTTAAAATTGCACAGTATGAAGGATAATTTTCTTGAAAACTTTGCAACAGGAGAATAATATAAAGTGAGGGTTTAGGACTGGGAAGAAATTTTCATTTTCTGATATGAATTTGGTTTAGACATATGATATTTCATGGAGGGAAACACTTGAGTGAAAAAGATCCAGAGGAGTGGAACAAAGAGAAAATACTTTTGTTGTAATACCAACTGACAGCATGTTCTTCATTCAGAAACTTCTCTGCCTGGAAATTGTGATGAAACCAGAATTGGTGCTTTCAGCTTCAGCTATATAAATTTGCCTAGAATGGGGTATTGCATAAAAGCAGCGGTTTGGGACTTCATATCATGAGTCAAAGATATTTTTTCATGTGATTCTATCAACCAAAATAAGTGAATGTATGTTTTTTAACACAAACTGAATACCTTTCACTGCATATTGAAGTTACTTTCACAGTGCAGAACTCTGGGAGAGGACAGATGTGTCTTTATTTCCATTATACATTCATTTGACAGAATCAGAGAGTTAAAGCAGTTGTCTGGGGTCTCATGAGGCTGGCATTGTAGCAGAAGCAGAGCTCACATTTGGGTTGATTCACAAATGTCAGCAAATGACAGCTGCTCAGCTGCAGGACCCATGACCATGTTTTCCCCCGGCTTCTCTCCGCCAAACCCTGCTTCGTTCTGGTGGTGACACATGGCAGTAACTGAAAGGTGCCCAGAAGCTGTGAGAAAGTCACAGTGGTAAAATAAAAAGAACTTGAAAAGCCGAAGGTTTAATCCTTGCAAGTCCTTCACGAACAGTGCCATCCTCCTTGTACTTTCATTTCCAGGAACTTCACTGAGATAATTGATGCTACAGCAGTGCTTTACAGAGCACAAACTGGTCTTTTTTCACATAGCAGGTATGGCCAAATAACAAATAAGGAAAATTATGAAAGGAAAGGAGTTGCTTTGTCACATTTACTATACTTAGACTTACTATACTTGGCTCTTGATGCAGACAGCTCTAGTTCTGAAAAAGCTCCCTCATTAGCTTGCCCTAAAACATTTACAAAGCATCTGAATAATTGATATAATTTATGGTTTTATTGGTGGGAGCCATTAAATCCCCTCTTCCCAAACAGCCTTAAGGAGGAAGCTCTGCAACATGCAGTAAGAAATGGAGCAACTATTTAAAGAAAGAAAAGGGCAAGAAAATCTTATTGTGCTTTCTGAACATGATAACTCTGAATGAGGCAGAGTTTCCAAATATCCACTTCTGATAGTATTGAAAAGTAAATGGAGCCAGTGTGCTGTTTGGGTTACAGACTTTTCAGAGGAACTTTTACAAGATCTACCTTTGAAAAAAAGAAATCACTAATTTTTCATTTTATGCATGGTAGCTTGATAATGGGACTTATGAGAAAGGTGACAAACACTCCAGTAACAGTCTCTGTTACATAGGCTTATGTGGGGTAACTTCTGTTATTCTGCTCTGTTCTGTTTAGGATTACATCAAGATACTGGCCAACAGAGGTGATTCATAGGCTTTACGTAACCAAAGTTTGCATATATCAAGCAGACATATAGACCTGAAAGAGCCATCCAAAACTCCAGCCTTGGTTAAAAAAATGGGAGATTGGCATTTTTAGGGTACAGTTTGTTTGGCTAGAATATAGATATTTACATTCCACTTGGTATAATTTTGTCCTTTTGCTTGTTTCTTAGCATTAATTAAAATGAAACCCCACGTGTGCATAAGTTAGGTGAGAAGAAACCTCCAAAAAACCCAGTCTATACTGTTCTGCACGTATACAGTAGAGACTGTGGAGCATGGTAGTTAAGGAAGCTGAAGATGTGCTGCTGTTTGATGAGTCCTTAGCAAAGCAGGTGATATAAGTTGAGCAAATTTTTAGTTGAGCAAACACAGAAGTTTTCATGCCATACTACTATGATCTGGTGAAAAAAAGGTAGCTGACAACATTGTCTTTTAGTTTGGCAGAAGAACTTTCCCAAAGCAATGAATGTGTCTATGATATCACAATGTACTCAGTTTTGCAGACTCCAGCTTCCTTGAGCATGTCAGAAAATTGCACGAGTTTTTAGGCTTTTAGCAGCGTAATTCCGTACATCCTGGACATTCATAGGTAAACTACGTAAACTGATTTGAAAACAAAGGTGTCAGCTTTTACTCATAGCAGCTCTTTACTGTTTATGCATGTTTAATGCTATGTTGGAAGCAATAGTTTTCTGTTTTCTCATTTAAAGCTGTGCCATGGTGTGGCACTGGCTAAACAATAGAACAAGCCTTGTATCTGCCAAGTAAATGGTGATTCTTGATTCCAGCCCAGTAGGCTGGAGTTAAAATAATCCAGCTGGCTCAGCAACTGTGTGGATGCCATTTGTGGTAGCACTGTGTAAGTGGCAGGAAGGCTAACTCAGGGCTTCCTTTATTGTTTTGCCTTCCCTGCTTTAAGCCCACCAGGACAGGATTTGCACAGTCAAAAATGCTGATTCTTGTGACTTTAGCTCACTGCATTATGCTGTCTCTGGCAGCACAGTCCAGCTGTTTATGCATGTCTAATACATCTCCTAAGGGCATTTTTAAAGGAAAACAAACTACCCCTTCAAGGAAGGTAACAAACAATCTAAACTCAGCTGCATTTTACACAAATTACAGTGACTTGATTCCTACTGTGTCTCAGCCTGTGGCACAGAGTGTCTGGGACATTGTTGAGTTTTCACTGGGTTTTACAGCTGCTCAGTAAAGATGTAACTTGTAAAATTTTTTTATGTGTGGGAGGGAGAAATGCATACCTGCTGTGTATCTAATTGAAAGGCACAGATTCTCAGTGTCACCTCAGTCTGCTACATTTCAGCCTATGCATGTTGTGTTGTGGGAGCGCACATTACAGTGTGGAGCTGCGCTATAGCTACTGAAAGGTACCTTCCACGTGATGAAGGCTAAATAAAAGGGCTCGGCTTCTCTAAAACGTCTGGCTCAGTGTTCAGGATCTGCAGGATGGAGCTCTGTGTCCTTTCTGTCGTGCTTTAAATGCCAGTTCCTCTGCTCATATTGCTTGCTGAAGCACATAGTGAAGTATATTCCATTTGACGTTAACAAAAGATGTTCTACAGACTTTGAAAAATGGTGCAATTCCAACACATGGCAAATAGGAGCAAAACCAACCGATACAGGTGTGCTTCCTTCCATCATGAAATGGTTGCCCATCCATAAGAACAAATTTGGTTTGAGTAGTGTATGCAAAGGGCAGAGATGGAGTTTTGCAAGGTGAAGATTTGGTCTCCTAAATATGAGTATGTGCATAATACATCCTTTTCTGCTCCCTTTTCAGACCACCATATGTTTTGACTGCATTGAAATGTTTGACCTGCAGGATATTGTTCAGATGTTAAATATATTTGACTGTAATTTTTCAGGGTTTACATATGATGCATTTTGCTTATTTTGATTCGGTTGTGTGGGGTTTCCATGGGTCTCTGTCAAACTGACGTGACCTTGAGTATCTGAGACATCTCCAGGGTACTAGTTACTATGAGATACTGAAGATTTGCGCTCTGCTGAACTAGCAAATGAACGCTAGGTACCTAATATGGCAGTTTGTGATGCTATTATTTAGACAACTGAATAAATCCCCATATGTCTATGCATACAAAGGTGTTCTAAGCTCCTCTTTACAGTCATGAAGAAGAAACTCTATTGAAGTATTATTAATTTCACTGTGGAGAAGACATGTAAAACAGTTCAAATGCATTGCATCCTAGAAATGCCCATCACTCTTCATTCCTTGATTTATTTGTATCATATTAGTTTATGCAGCTGGCTCACATGTACGTTGTAGACATTGAAAGTCAGACAATTTTAATTCCACCCTGGATGCAATACCTGATAAACAACAGAGACAACCTGCTGTTACCTAATCATAAGATCTCTGCTTAAAAACTGCAAGACTACAAAGAAAGACAGAGACCAAATACACCTGTGGAGAATGTACCTTTGATATGCATAGTGTGTAGCTCATTAATTTGCTACTGTTTGGCCCAGTGTGGGTAATACGATAAAAATCTTGTGGCATTGCAGAGCTGTAATACATCTGATTTTATTCTGGACCAGTCAATTCAAATCAGAATAGACTTTTACAAGAACAGAGGCAGCTGTTATTTGGGTATTTTTAGTAGATAAGATCTATAAAGATTTATTTTTCCTATAGAGTTTTTGGATAAAGGTCAAGAAACTAGGATTGAATATTTGATTGGTAAAGTCGTATCAGCCCATAAGACAGAATATCCTGAGTTTACTTTGAGGTTGTGGATAACAAATGCAGCTAATTAATCAATATGGTAATTGGTTCATAAAAAATTAAAAAGGCGAAACCTGTACACTTTCTACAATTGTTTCTCAATAGGTATTTTATCACACCCTGTATTTGTATTCCTTCTTCCAAACTTTGATTGGGACCATAAGAGTTGCTTGTGTTTTGTTAGAGTAATCTTGACTCTTTTCCTAAAGGCAGTGGCTCATAATTTGTGTATTCTTTGTGAACATGCATTTTCATTAATAGTTGGATTATTTATTTGTTATGACCCAATAAATTAACAAATCAAAACACAGAACAAGAAAAACTGCACCTCATTGAACAACTTAAACTCATGATGTGCAAAAATGTTTTTATTTTTTCACTTCAGTGTCTTCAGATTATGAAGTTTGAGCTCAAACATGCTGTGTCCTGCTTCTTTCTAGGTCTCTTACGTAAAAGCTATTGACATTTGGATGGCTGTGTGTCTTCTCTTTGTCTTTGCTGCTTTGCTGGAATATGCAGCAGTCAACTTTGTTTCACGGCAGCACAAAGAGTTTCTGAGGCTTCGAAGAAGGCAAAGGAGGCAAAACAAGGTAAAGCTGCTCTTTACCTGGGGTGACTGAGTCTGCCCTGACAACGTGCTCATGTGCAGTCGATTTCTCGCCTCAGTTCTGCTTGCCCTTGCAGGAGACTCTCATTCTAAAGTTACCTCTTGAGTGATTTCCTCCTTGCTAAAGAGCTGGTGACTGGCTGCTGGGTTTATTTGCAGTTTATGAAGTTACCAATAAATGTCGATAAATTGGTCACTGATTACAAGAATTTTCTTCTCTTTGTGCAAAAGCTGGACTGTTACAAATACTGTGCTACTATGTGGCACCCACCAGCGGATAAAGAACTGTTGGACACAATGACAGATAGAGAAATGATATTCTCTGGATGTGCTGACATCAGAACACGCCTGAGACCTGCCTCTTCTAGAGCTACCCAAGCTAGTTACGCTGAAATGGGAGGTTCCTTAGGGTAGCCCATTGCAGTGATTGGCAGTTTTGCCCTCACTTTTAAACCACCAGCAACTTGTGTCTTTCCCAGCTGAAAGCGGGGAACATGGGGACATTTTAAATAATGAGAAGGATTAGGAGAATTTCCCCTTGAGATTCTACCATTTCACAGTTTATTACTAATATAAACTTCAAATTTTTAACAGAAAACCTATTTGTGTGTGTCATTATCACATCATTTTATGCCAGTGACTGAAATGTAGACAAGAAAATTGTTTGTAACATAGATGTCAGTCTGGACATAATTTTAGGAAGTCTATCCATCTTTGCTGTTCTTTTTTTTCTCCAGTAAATGGAAAGACAAGAGCAGATATTAAATTGAATTTTAGTCAAGTTATGATTATTCCCATATCTAGGGAATGTGGGAACTATAAAGACTTCATCCTTCCTATATCTGTGTCACTGGTTTTCAGTATCAGCAGAAACATTTAGGTTTACGCTGTACATACACAGGTGAAAAAAATATTGCCTTGAGCTGCACAAATGCTTCAAGCCACAAATAATGGTTTCCTTTACAAGAGGGATGACAACAATGGCACAGGGCATTTGTGTTTTGACAAGTCTGTCTAATAAATGTTCTGTAGCTAATGTAATATTTGATGGATGCTCTGGGAAGCAATCCAGTACTGTTCTCTGGTTTAATATTATTGTCAGGTGAATTGAGATTCCAGTGAAGATTAGATTACAGGAGAGAGCAGGGATGCTTGCCTGCCTGCAGGTGCACGGGCCACAGGCCACTGCCACTGGAAGTCTTTGTTTCCAAAATCAGCATGGCAGCAGCAGAAGCTTCTGTATGGGGTCTATAATTTCAGTTTTGGATGCAAGGTCTTTTTTAGAGGTGAACAAATAGGTGAGAAGCCACCCTTGGTAAGTAACAGTATCCAGTGGCATTACTCAAAATTATGAAGTTTTGGTTCATGGAAGTTGCCATTTATCTTCTTTGGAAATTATTTTTATGGTCATTATTAAAAAAATGTTATTTAAACACAAATCTTCAAAAGACTTGTGTTTGTCCTTAGCCAGTTGGTACATGGATTTTTTGCAAAATGGGTAATGCCCTAGTTAAATACAAGGAAATATTCTGCTGAGTAAGAGACACCTATCCATTTGCACAGCCTTGCTTTCACTTTTCCTATGAATTTGGTTGCATGAGTTTCAAAGTAGGGAACAATGTTGCTGAGGCCGTCTCTTTAGGAGGTGTTTTCTGCATCTCTGCACTTGATTTTGTCTCTCACGATTTTCTCCGTTTATTTTGCCTTGAAAGTGATTCACGTTGTTGTGCATGATGGTGTTCTCTAACCAAGCCATTCTTCTCTTTGCGTGTTTTGTATGTGTGTCGTCGTGGTACCGCTGTGGTATTCTCATTCTTGCTGCTGCTGTCTATGCTGACACTCTGGGGACAGGCACAGACTGTGACTGTTGGGAATGAAAGCGTTGAGTCCGTGCGGCGCATGAATGGCTTGCGGAGCAAAGAGTCACCAGCTTACGGGACAGTGAATCAGATCGGCAATTCAAGTTTGAGGGTAAAACTGCAGTGGGAAAGAGAAAGCAAGAGAGTTTTAGTATGTGCAACGATGCCATAAATCAGCAAAATGGACAATTTTGATGGCATCACTAGTAGTCTCTTGCATTCTCTTTGCTAAATGTCCCCACAAAATACACAGTACTGTCCTCAGCATGAACAGCAGCTTCATGTTGTACATTCTTGTGGTCCATCCTTATACTTGCTTTTTACTGAGGTTGGCTTGTGCCACCCCTATGCCAAACCTCTCCAGGAAAGTGCATGTACATTCAGTAGCTTGGTCCTATAAAAATGCAGAGTGAATGGGGTGGGGGGACAGGTCGACAGGAAATGCCTTGAGATAGTAAATCCCACATTGTGTCATCTTTCAGATGAGTGCATTCCAGCAAAATTTGGTACGTATAACAAAATGTGTATTTATTGGTGTGGTATTTATTCCTGAACTGTCAACCTGCAGTGTTCCTCATCGTGATGTCTTGAGCCCTGCTTAGTGGAGTATGAATAGCTATGAATGAAAAAATGCATTTCATTGGTTTATTTTTATTTGTTTGGAGAAGAACCATGAAGCTGAAATCTTTTACAGGATGTAACATGTAGCAGATTAGAAGCAATATGATATCAGCCGATAGAACCAGATTATGGGTGAGTTGTGGAGGTAATAAAATCAGTAATGGAGAGAGAAATGAGCTTAGTGTGCAGCTCACTGATTGCTACTAGTGGCTGAGAAATGAAATGTGTTCATTTAAATAAAATGAGACTGGGATTTTAATCTTTCAGGACCTGATTTCCCAGAACAAAAACATTGCCTGAGCCACTTTTGAGTTGTAATGGGCCTCTGACTTTGATCAAGCTCTGTGAAGTCATGTGATTATAAGATGCAGATGATTTCAATGGATTTTATATACTGTAAAAGGAATTAGTAGCTTCCAAAATCAAAGCAAAAACCACAGTTCATGTTACACAGCAAAATTAAGATAGGTTTGCAATGCAATAAATTGTTCACTTTCAGAGCTACAATATCAAGCAGTAGAAGAGAACCTTAATTTCTGGATACTTTCTATTGTAGACGTAATCATATTTACACATATACAGAAACTGAATACAAAAAGAAAAAAATCAGGGTCTCTCTAGAAGATATGACCAATATTACTATACTGCCACTGAAAAGCTGATGCCTTACAACTACAAAAGCAGTCCAAGTAAGTACTCGGCTCTTCATGTCTTATCAGTCACACAGTGCTGGTAGTCCTGCTAAAGTTCATGTAAGTCCCTGTTATCGTCTCTTTAAGGGAAGCTTGCAGAAACCTCTCTTGTACTTTTGAATATTGTGTATTACACAGACAGCCAGGACAGTACACAGAGGGGCCATGTCACTGCAGAGCTTTTGCTGCAGAACCATAAGAGCTGGAGCTGCACTGGCATGGGTTTCCCCTGGAGAACTCGCATCACATAAGTGATGCACACTTGAGAGGTCAATAGAGGAGACATAGCAAGGCAGAGGTTTCTGGAGCAATGCTACCATGGCTGCAGCTTGGTACTTTTCTGCTCAAGAGAAGGATGTTTATGTGCAGAGGAGAACATATCAACATAGCCTCTGGTGCTGCAGGGAGCCTAACAAGCAGGGAGCTTGACTTGCTGAGGTATTGCTCATTGAACCAAGGTTTAAGCTGAATGCAAATCTAAAAGTCATAGTCAAGAGAAGACAGTGTAAGAGTGTGGTTTTATATCTATACTTCATCACTCAGTGCTAATCTAAGGAGAGAAAAAAAAAGGTGCCAAATCACACCTGACCAGGATTCCTGGATTTACCAGCTTGATCTACAAAACAAGAAAATAACTGTTCTCAGTTTTTTAAACCTGTATCTCTGGTACTGCTTTCATTATTGCTTCTGCTGGGTCTTGTTCTTCTTAGTGCTGCAACCCTCAGAGCATGAAAGTACAAGACACCTTAAGGGACCATCAGATCTCTTAAGTCAAAGGTCAGACTGGTTAATGTTTTTCTGGGAAATGTCTGGATTGTATTGTTGATGGTCCAGAAATTGTATTTGCAGATGAACCATTGACCTGTCATTGCTTTAGAAAAGACTGCATTATCAGGACCTGTTGGCATCTTCCACACAGCCTAAATCCCTATATTCTTAGGTTATCAGTGCTTCAGCCTGTCTGTCTGCCCTGTGCTGTTTCTCTTGGAGGAAACATTCAGAGCTTGTCCTAAAGTTAAATACACCTATCAGTAGCAATACTTGACTGCTGAGAGAAATGGTTCCCTATTTGTTTTATATCATGCTACATAGAGAGAGCACAGGCTGCAGAAGCCATGAGTCTAATGGTACTGAGGATGTAGTGCAGTTTCTTTATATTCAAATCTAAATTTTCATGGTGCCAGATCGGTTGAAAGAAAATAACTCCTTTTTAAAATATGGTTTTTAATAACCAAACAAGATTTGCTTATTTTTCAAAATTATGGGTTTCCAGGGAAGCAGAACTGGTTACACAGGTTCAATCATCCCTTTTTGAAAACAATAATTATTATGTTATATGATCAGTAGTCAAAATGAGTCACAGTACACTAGTATTCATACCATCATTTCAAAGGTGTCTTCCTAAATTATATGTGTAATGGTTACCACTGTGACCAAGAATGGGGGTTAAGCTTGGGACCATTAGTGTTAAAAGCAATACTTTATAGCTTGAATGAAAAACTGTGCAGCTGGAAGCAGTGACAGATTTAATCCCATGTGCAGGGAACACAGAGCAATACAAATAACAGTGCTGCAGACAAGGGGGTTCACATGCATGCAAATCAGCAAAGGGAGGCACAAATGATGTTTTCAAACAAAAGAGCTGGGACTGGGACTAAGTGATTACAGAAGCAAAGGATAACTCCACTGAGCAAAGATGGCAGCACCTGGCCAAGTGCTTCCAAGAATTGTTGGTCTTTGGATGGAGCTGCCAGTGTTGAGGCAGGTACCACAAGTGCCCAGACAAAGTTACTGAGGCTCTCAAGATAATACAATATTTCTATCTTTAAAAAGGAGAAGAGATATGCATTGAGTAACAGCAGCTTTAATAGGCCATGTCTATAATTTTAATCATATCGAAATCCCTCTGTCAGCTCCCACAAATAATTTTCTAAGATTTTCTAGACTTGCCCAGTGAAAGAAAAAATCAGTGCCTTCAGCCTGACTTTGCCTTTAAAACAGTTGGCACTACTGTCCCTGGTGGGAATGTTTGCCTGCTAGCATCCATGTGCACCGCGTTCGGCGGGATGCTGTGTACGCTGTGCGTTATGTAAGGTGCCGCATCATGTGAATAATGGAAGTGCTCAAGGAAAGCCCTTTTGCTGAGCTATTTTTGGTACTCACTGAGCAAGCTCAAACATGAGTTTCATTGTGAAAATAGGAATCAGAGTCTGAATGGCTTTTTCTCTCTCTCATCTTGCTTACTTAATGGATTAAGGAGCATGTAGCTTCAGCTGTAGATAAACACCCTTGAGATACTGCCGTTACTTTTATTTCTCCAGGGCAATTGCATTAGCACTTCATTGTAACTGTGCAGAAAAAAATCCAGTAGAAATAAATACACTGAAATGATCATTTAGCTTCAAGTTATAGTCCCGCTTACAAGCGCAGCAAATATTTAAATGCAGTTAAACAATAGGCAGAATTCACTGCAACATGTTGTCATGTCACTTTGTGACTTCGATTGAATGTCCTTCTCTGTCTTTTTATTGTGAACATGAATAGGCTAGGAATGGCCCTAGTTAACATCAGTCAATGTATCTGTATTGTTTATTAAATGGACATACAACATTTACTTTAGGCATTTAAACAAAAGCATCATCTCAAGTTTGAAAAGCATCCTGATATAAATCCTTAGTCTAGCTCTAGGCACAGTTTAAAGAGAGACATGAGTGCCAAAAGAAAGAGCAACCTGCAGAAAAAGAGGCAGTTCAGCCATGAGGGTGGTATCCAAGCAGTGGATCAAAAAATTCTGGTAAGAGCTGCCTGTCCTTATGGACAGACTAAGCTTACTGGAAATGTAGATTTTTTCAGTGAAAAGCAAACATGGACAAAGAAACAGTGGAAGAGAGAAAATCAGTTCTCTCTGAGGGAGAGAATTCTGAAAATCAAACAAAATCCAGGGAACATTAAACATTCTGTAATCAAAAGCAGACTAATATATGGAACATGCAATACCAGTTCCTGAGAGAGACCTCCAAATATCAAGTCGCAAATATCTAAACAATAATTAAAGCTGCTAGAGTGCAAGTGCACAAGCTGGAGTAAGGGAATCCAGGTGCCAGAGCAGAGGCAAAGCCAAGAAAACAAAATCATAAGAAAAAATTATAATTTCTGCAGGGTAAAAACCCCCCAACCTAACAAAAACAAACCAAACAAAAAGAAGCCACAGACAAACAAAAAAAACCCTGAATAAACAAGACCGCACAAAAATTGAGAATAGAGAAACCATGCCTATCTAGAAGTGGTGGAAAACAGCAAGTACTCTGTGGGACAGGGGAGAGATATTCAAACTGTAGAGACCACACATGGCACCAAAGCAGCAAGCAGGACATGATACACTGTAATGACTCACATTGGCCAGCTTGCAAATAATTAAGCAAATTATTCCTTAAGGTTAAATAAGATAGGAACAGGATATAAGCTACAGAACAGCAATACTGCAGTATTTCTGATCTGGGATGATGAAGTGACTGTGTGCTGGATCACCCAGGAAAGGAAGGACTGGAAAAGTAAGAAGGAATACTTGAGAAAATTTTTTTCTTTGCTTGGTAGTGGAACTTTGCTTTAGAAACTTCGAGTCCTCTCTTGTACCTACCCAGCACGCAGTGGCTGAAGATCAGCTGTGAACTGACAAGCCTTAGGGACCGAAGTTTGCACTTCACTCGAGTGAGTTTGTCCTGGTAGTTACTCATGAACAGCAGGAGACACACCAGAAATGAACTCTGCAGTTTTCCAGCTCATGAAAGGTATTCTCCAGCTGGGTGCAAATGTCTCATTTCTTATTATACCTAGGGGAGAGTGCAAACTGAAAATAGGGCAGAGGAAGTTAGAAAGAAACAGGAAATGGTGTTCTTATTTTTGATGCTTTAAAGTGACAAGAAGTAGTTTTTCAAGAACCATCTGACACAGGCACAAACTTTTGTCTTCCAGATTATTTTAGAAAATGGTGATTCTTTCATTGGATATATTCTGGCCCACCTCATTTCATTGGGGGAAATAAAAAAAAACAAACAGTGAAAAAATTTTCAGATATGTTTAATGATAAAAAAATGAAGAATGGAGACTTCAGGAGGAGTATGTTTAAACTGAAGTGCCCCTACCCAAAACTCCAGAAGGAGAGTGAAAAGCCATCACAATCCCAGGATATAGGGTTAGGCTGTTCAAGAGGTCAAGGAAACAACTTTGCCTCCTTCAGATTGGCTCCTTCATTCTTTCATTGTAGGTAGCTTACCTTTACTCTTTCCCTGCCCAGAGTCAGGACCCAATAAGGCCCTGGTCTCAGGATTTCTCACTGCTATATTGGCCAGGTCCCCTTTCCAATAGAGGAGGTGAAGACACCAGGAGAACAATTTCTGATCCACTGTTGCCAGGGGTCTGTCATAATGCTTCATATCAGTTCTGAGTTCTGTCCAAAACCTTACTTTCAACAGCAAAGTATTTCAGTGTAAGTAAATATAAATTAGTATTTCTACAAGTGAATGTAAGGGTCAAGCAGTTAGAGCCAAGCATAATGCAGGCTGAGAATACCAGCACTCCTCTATCCATGTATTTCTGTCCTGACTGGCAACCGTGCTCACTTTGTGGGTCTCCAGAGCATACTACACCAGTTGTATCAAATTACGTGGTAAATTGGTGAGATGGGCAAGTGTTCAGTAGGATCCATGAAATGCATATTTACATCTGACCCAATTAATCCCATTCTCCACAGGGGATAGAAGCTGCTATTTGAATGTAATTAATTGTGAAGCATTCTGTAATGATGTTGTCCAAACGACATTGTGGAAAACCAAATTGTATTAACTAGACTGTTGAAACCTCATGCTCTCCCAGGCTCTGAAAAACTTCATGGGTCCCAGTAAAATCCAGCTTTTATAGTAGTTTTGAGAAGGTGGTGTTGAAGCCATTTGTTTCCCTATTTATTCCTGAGGGAAAACAACACTGTTTATAGTCATTCCTGTTCAAGTTGACAACCATTGCTTATGGCTGATTCTGACATGTTTGGCTTGATTTAATGATCAGACACATTTATTTCTCTTGATCCACTGCTGGAGAAAGATGCTATTTACTGTAAATATGATAACCCATAGTTGGGTATTTTTCTAGAGGCCTGATATTTTATTTCTTTTATTTTTTGTGGGGCTTTAGCTTAGCTCTTTGTTTTTTTTTGTTTTTGCAATAATAGAAATTACACTGGAAGGAATAAGCACCTTGAAACTCTTCATATTTTGAGTACTTGTTGCTGAATGTTCCCAGAGACCCCACAAAGACTCATTTCAAGCTGGGAGCTCCTGAAAACTCCATGCTAAGCCCAGCCATGGGTTACTAAAAATTTACTCGCTTCCACTCTCTGCGGATGGACTCTCCTATGACACCTCAGAGCTGGCACAGCCCTGGCTCATCCCATACTAAACTTCTTCACTACATCAGGATCAATTTCAAGAAGGACTTACTATTGAAAAGCTTGGTTTTCCAGGGCCTGGTTGAAGATATCTATCATACTGAGTGTGTAAGAGTATTTTTAGCTCCTGGAAGAACAGATCGGAAAGGTCAGAGAAGGCTGCCGTATTTGCCAAAACATGTGAAGTGCCAGAAATCCAGAATCCTACCTGTGAATTTTTTCACTGAGCCTGTAACTTCCCCCAAGCAAGAGCATAACTCTTCAAGTAATTTAGTTTCTAACTTGTATCTGTGATTTCTCATACAGGTACTGTGTGTGCATTTGTACACACACATTTATAATTCATTTGCATACGTGCAAGTTGTTTAACCAAGGGTCCAAGTTTTTAGTTTCTCTGTAATATCATGGCAAGACTCCTAAGAGACATGACACTTTTGCTTTCGTGCTTCACATAACTCTCTTCAAGTGGTTCTCTGTGTAGTTTTCTAGGACAACTCTTTCTGCTAGTTGTGTGGAGGAGCTCTGGCCTTGACTGACTCATTCATTTTTCTGTTAAGCCTTCCCAAACCTGCTGGTGGTAGAGATTTGCCTTCAGGTGCTCTGTAATCTTCATCTGTCGAAAGAATAGCTAGTTAAGAATGGATATCACAAACTCTGTTCATTAGAGATTATCTGATTTGCACAAATGTGAAATCTTGCACACCCTTCTAGGAAAGAAAGTTGTGTATTTCGTCTTCAGGGTGTAAAGTCTTACAAGTATGTGCATGTAGCAGCCCTGACACTCCGGTACAAACTTTCCAAGAAGATCATCTGTCTGCTGTCTGTTAACTTATGCCAGCTTTCTTTTTCACTCCCATGATGGGGTCACTTTTTTTAATATGGTTTGTTTCTGGTTTTAAATTGACAGGAAAGAGCTGTACAACAGAAATTTATGCCAAAAAAAAAAATAAAAAAATAAAGGGTTTTACCACATTCATGGCCTTCAGGTTTTGCAAAGCGTAGTGTAGAACCAGACACCAAGTTTACTCATGTGCCCCATATGCAGAGTTTTCATTTCATAGGCTTTTGTCTGTACTGATCGCTACAGACAAGAGAGATTCTAGAAAGTCTAAATAAGTGTGATGCCACTACGGGCTGGTGAGATAGAGAGAACTTGTGTGTCACGGGTTGCTTGTTTAGAGTCCTTGGTAACTTCTGTCTGGAAGACATGCAAGGTCCTAATGCTCTTTTTTCACCATTACATAGATAGGTAGATGAATTAAGATGTATTTGTCTGGCCCCAGGTGTTTAATTGCATGTCCAGAATGGGTGTGTATACTGAATAAGTACTCTATTCCAACTTTGAAAGGCTTGTGACCCAGCCACTGTCATGGGAGTTCCCATGTAAAATTTGGGAGACATTCTTGTGTTAGCAGATAGTTACACCAACGAGTGGGTAATCAAGTCTTCTGAAAATAACGATGTGCTCTTGCTCAGTAGTTTTCCAGCCCTACCAATAGCCTATATATGTGTTACCTACAACCTTCCAGAGGATCTTGTAGAAGACAATTACCTGTCTTTCAAGGTCTGCAAGTTCTTACCCCATCCTTTAAAGAGGAACAGTAGCAAATTATGTAGCCATTTGACTTCAGTTTCCTTGTTTGACCAGAGGGTCAGCTATTCTTCCGTCAGACAGGTCCCTTTTGGATATTTGTGCATGTATGTGTGCAGATGTTCAAAAGGGAAAAGCAGAGGAGGCATAACATATTTTAGATACTATTCCCCCTACCTTAGCTTTACGCTGTATTTCCCACATAGGTCACTGGATTTCTTTTTGCCTGTCTACCTAGTAATTGCCAGTTTCCCCATATATTGTCATGTCCTCACATGCCTGGGCTACAGCTTTTCTAAATGTATTAATTCTAGTTCTCTTTCTGAGCCTCTTGTGCTTGGGTAACATGCTTCTCACCCTGTATAGCTTCACCAATATTGCTAGCAATGATTTCTCTAGCAAAACTAAAGAGGATTAGTTGTTTTGGTTTTTTTTTTGATTTATCTTATATCTGCAAAATTCTTGCTCTGTATAGCTTCTGTTTTTAATTACTCCTCAACCCTTTCCTACCAAGCATGAGCTTAGTTACTTCTCCTAGTTTGAAAATCCATTTTTTGGTTCAGCTTACTGAGTGTGGTTTTCCTGTAGCATTTGTTTTCAGCTTTAACTGATGCATCCTCCTTGTCTTGAGGACTTTGCCACTCACAGAATTTTTAAGCCAGAGGTGGTATTTTTGTGATGAGGAGTCTTCACTGTTTAGGGATAGAGCAGTCAGTTCAATGTGATGATTTATGAATTATTAAAACACTTTTCTATAACTTGCTATGAGTTGTTGGTATTGAGTCCTCGGCCCTTGTGGGACTAGGAGTATGTATGGCCACTGGAGCCAACAGGGGTGCACACTGGGAGTGAAAAGGGCATTGGAAGTGGAAGAAGATCTTGTGTGAGGTGAACCCAGAAATAGAAATAACCAAACCTGTGTACTAGATGACAGCAAACAGGATGACTAATGGTTTTGCCAACTGTAATGTGTATTTGCAGTGCTCTGAGGGTATTTGTTATGAGCAAAGTAATACTGAGTTCAGTGACTGTGCCTGCAAGGAGGGCAGGGTTGAAAAAGGAAGGAGGAGAACTAGTTGTACTAGTTTTCTTTCCTTATCTGATATATTTCTACTTGCACAATTGCATGATCAAGGGCAAGAACAAATTCAGAACATTGAAGGATTCAGAATAAGACAACTTCATTCTGCCATTTCAGATTTCTCAGATGGTGGTTGGGGGGCAATTGGTGGTCCTCAGCCCATGCAAGCAAGGAAGCACAATCAGTGGAGAAAAGAGGATTATTTGCTCTTATAATTAAAAATAATACTAAAAAGGAAATCATGACACACTAAGTGCTGCTGTTCCAAATCTTCACCTTCACCTTGACTTCAGGTTTTACATAAAAGCAATTGATTAGCTAGCTGTTGCAGTTCTTTTTTAAAATGTTTTTGAGCACTGCCATTTTGTTCCTTATTTTGGAAATGTCCTAGATTTGTCTGTCATGAACTCCAGTGGAGTTAGTTCTGTATTTTTTGCTAATGGATTAGTCTTTTATTTTTCTGCCCTTTTTGTTCATGCAGTTCTGCTGAATGTTCATGCAGTGGAGATATAAACATAGGGACCAAACAGGAGTATGAAGAAAGAATAATAAAAAGTCCAGAGAGGGTAGCTTTGTGCAGGCACAGAAAATGTTGTCTTGCTCCCTAGATGTAAATACTCTTTTTTTAAAGTTTGCACAAAGGATGTTTTTCCACAAATACATGACAGCTCTTTTAAGATTCTCTGGTGCTGTATGCTGCTGTTCTTCTATTACTTCCAGATACTGTGGATGCCTGTTTATGTTGCCTGTCTCTTATTTACTCTTTGATCTTTGATCACTTTCCCTTGCGGCTTATATTGTGTTATTTCATTGTAAAAATAATCTATTTGAATTTTACTTTTTGATGCATGAAGACTGATGATTTGGTCGCACTTTTTACTGTCACTGCTTTCCTCTTTGTTTGGTGAGCTCTCTTGTGGGTATTTGTGTAGCTGGGGTTGAATATCAGACTTATATCACAACAACAGATCTTTTTCATCAGAGATTGGGTTTGAATCTAACAGCTTCCATTTCATGAATATTTTTTGAACCTCGTGTGAGGCTTAGAGATGGTTTTATTGCATGTGACATCCCTGCCAGCGTTCTCAGAGTCTCACTTTTTTTCCCTACCACTGTTTCCTACCTTACTGCCACACATGACTCTTTTAAGTCTGTTAAATATTTGTCTCCTTCAGTGATGAAACAAGAACCTAGTTCTCCTGCATGAGGTCTTACTCATCTAAGGGGAGAGAGGAAATTATTTAGTCCAAGGCACTACCCAGGGGTACAGGGGTGCCCAAAGGGTAATCGATATGCTATGGCGAGACGTGACATTTAACCTTTCTTTTACCATAAGGCTTCCCCTCTTACCTTCCCTATTAAAGTCATCTTAGAAACTGGTACCAAATTTATATTAATCTGGGGATCTTTTCTGCTGGCAGCTTTTGAACCTTCTGAAGCAAAGAGGCTTACACTTTAGCCTCTTTGCATGTTTAAAGTACTACAATTTAGAGAAAGCTGTTTGGCCTGGATGGTTATTGATTTATATTCTGTTCTTCAAACGACAAACACAGCATCATAGGATGGCAGGGAACAGGACCAGAAGAGCCCTTGAGAGCCAGCTGGCAGAGCCAGCACCAGGCAGGACACTGGAAAATTTACAATTGCTGAAAATATTAATCAGTGCTGTTAAACAGTTTCTTCTGTAATGTGCCCAGTATATCAGGAGTGAGTTTAAGAGAGATTTGTCAGGGATTGCTCCTCGGGGAGACTGTGAGCTGAATTATATCTCTTTGTGGATATGCTGACCCACAGTTGAGTATTTCTGTTTTACACCCTGTAATTCTCTTTGGCTTGCAAGTGACTGCAACAAGGGTCAGTAAAAAAGTCTTCAAACAATTATTTACCATTCTGGACAGGAATAGTGATAGGCTCTTTCTATCCTAAGAGTCTTTGGTTCCCCTTCCTTCTGCAGCAGCACAGGTTACAGCTGTGGATATGCTGCTGAAATCCAGCTACACAAGTTTGTATTTCGTAACTCATGCCAATCTTCTATTGAGCTGTTTGCTTTCTGTCTCTGGACTCTCATCCTCTCTTAACTGCCCTTCACCCTTTAGCCCCTTTTAGAGGCTGCTCCTAATTTTAACTTCTGTCTGGGCACAGGAAACAGTTTCTCAACATTAGATGAGAAATAAGGATTAATCCAATACTTATTTTGACAGTGATATAAAACCCATAAATGCATTATACAGTCTAAAAACAACCTGCCTGAACAATTAGCTCAGTAATCAGACATTTAAAAACAGTGGCAGAAAAGCAGAGCTACAGATTATGATGCATGATGATTTACTTTATTTAATAGAAAAACATGCAGAATTTTAATTACTATCAGGAGATTCTACGTTTGCTGCAAGTACTCATATGGGTTGCTAATGTGACAACTGTGCTTTGACAAGGAAGGACTGCACAAGGCGAGACTAAAGAACTTGCAAATAGGAATACAGTGACTATTTTGTTTCAGACCCTGCAAAGAGAACACATATCTGAAATGAATATGAGACAAGAGGGAAGCACTGGATTTCTGTGTGAGGAGCTGACAAACAGCAGCCATATATTATCTGTGATAGTGAAAAGATCACATCACTTATAACCTTTGAAGTAACAGGAAAACTGAAAGCAACATCATTTTATAATGATCTAAGAGAGAATGGGCTATTTTTTTTCTCTCCCTACTTTTATATAGCTGTTAGAGAGAGCCCTGCTGAGCAGAAAATGGAGCATATGATCAAGGGCAGTCCAGTGAGTCTATTTACTGACTAATACCGTAGATTATCATGTCAAATACATAGCATCAGCAGTATGAACAATAATGAAGCCTAGTTTATTTCTTTCCTGTAAATTGAAATGAAGATGTGATTGGAATTGTCACACCTTGGATATATGATCCAGATTCTCTTAATCATCCAAAACAAATTGCCTTATTCTTTATAGTGACATTTATTTTAGGAGCCGTCCCACAACTGGCAAACTGAAACCATCTATTTAAATGTGTCAAACAGGTTTAAAATACCCTCTAGACAACTGTCCCCTCAGGTAATAGTTCAATGGTCTCACACTTTGAAATACCTGCTCCCCTCAGACTCAGAGAAGAGAAAGCTCAGCCTTTTATCCTGTGGGGAGAAATTATTCTGTGCAGCATCATCTGGAGACTCTCCAAATGAGCTCCAGTATCATCAGTAAAACATCCAGCCATGAAGCCAACAGGGCAAAAGACTCATAGAAACCCCAGATGGCCATTAAAAAGAGCCTTTCCTTGCCTGGTTTTCTATCTTCCTATGACTCAGAGTGCCAGTGAGCAATCATGAGGGGGATATTGCCAGTATTGTGCAGAGTCCATGTGTCAAATTGGACCCCGCCTGAAGAGATGGTGCAGTTAGCAATCTGGTAAAATTTCCCCTCCATACAGAAGGAGTTGATTTTAATTTAGGTGTACAATACCAGGCTTCTTGTGTTTTACTGGTGTCCAACTTCCAGGTGAAAGTCGGATCACCTTTTGTTCTGTCAAAATTCTAGCATGACCAAAAACTTAGGGAAATAACATTTGAATTGCAAATCACTGCCATTCCTTTGGGGTTAAGAATCATAATCAGTGTTACTGACTTCTAAAGTCCTTTGTCTAAGAATAGAGATGAGAGTAATGGAAGAGACATTTACTGACTGTTCACAATAAGTCACAAAGCCCAAATACTGCATGTCTGTTAAGTATAATTTCCTGAAGGTGGTGTGCAAACTTTTATAGAAATTAGCACAGTGTTATAAATTTAACACATATAAGGAAAAGCAGATAGTACTGCTGCGACTGGACATGTCATTGGAGTATTCTGGTGCATGCAAAATCTTTAATCTATTACTATTTGCATATACTACCACATTACTCAGTTTTCAGTAGGCTAGAACAACATGTGCTGTGCACAAACAACTCTTTTTGATGAGCTTTAAACAGAATAAAATTGAGATCCCATTTGCTGGTTTTGCAGCACTCACTGTGATCACTTCCCAAAGACTCCAAATGGCTGATGTTACATGTTCTGGGTGGTGAGAACAAAGTCACAGACTGCTACATGGGCCCCTGCACTCGATGATCTTCAGCTTTCCGTGCCAGCAATGGGATATGCTGCGTGTAAGGAACAGTGGATCAAATTAGAAGCATTACAATTCAAAGTGCTTTGTGTTACTGTAAATTCTTTGAGCAATTAGCAGCTCTCTTAATATCCAAAATGAAATGTTTTAATTAAAAACAAAACAACATAAAAGCTATTTCTTAAATACTCTTAAAGAGTAGAATAACACCTTTCAGTTCAGAGGTGACCTCGGCAAGGTGCAGCTCTACCTTTACAATTTGTCTTTACTTTGTAGGAAGATGATTATTTAGCTGCAAAGAGCAGAAAGGAGCCAGAGCAGATATGTCTTGAGGAAGGTACTGAATTTTGCAAGCAGAAGGTGTAGGTGCCTGGTACTCCTGCGGCTCTTGGATGTTCAGTGGAGACCTGTGTTGCTGGGTCTCGCTTTGTCTAGGGGAACTCCCTGCACTGCTTCATTCTCTGGCTTATTGGCATGTTTTCTGAATAGAATCCTTCCGCTCATGTTGTCCCTTCTCAAAAGTGGAACCCCCAGGTCACGAGGTCATAGGCCCTCTCAGTGAGTCCTGACCTCTTCCTTAGGCTTAACAACAGGCTTCTCCTGAGCTCTGGCGCTGCAGATGCTGATTTAGAATTACTCCAGGACACATAAAAGATGAAACATACAACGTGCACATTTCAGAAATCCTCCCAGGATAACAGTCCTTCATTTTTGTATTATTCTGTACCTCTCAGTACTGAATTTTCTTATGTGCTGCTAAATCTATTGTTTCAAGTTATCCCTTAATCAGTTTTGCCAAGTAATAAAAGGCCATCACTAGGAGATCTGTTGCTTAGCTACTGGCCTGGGCAGATGGTCCTCCTGGAGAAATGCCAGCACCCCACCAAAGAGCCTGGTTTTGGGCAGAGAGGATTGGGCAGGTTTAATGACCCATGCCCATGTGTTCTGTATCCCTGCTTCTCAGAACTACTGAGGGGGAAAAGCTACCATAGAAGATAGCATTTCAAGAAGTTATTAAAAATGGACTTTGAGGTTTGGTAAATGCTCCAGAGAGCGCTCCTATTATTAAAATGGAATAAAAACATTCTCACTAGGTGAGCTTCCCAGTAACAAATGCCTTCAGGGAATGCATTGGATGACTAGATTGAGTAGGTGCCCACATAGATATGTATGTACATATATCTCCATGGGCAGGCACATACAGACTCTGTGAGTGTGTGTACTTGTGTGACACCGTGTGTGTGTGTGTAATACACTAATAGAAAAACTATCGAACCCATTTTAAATGAAATATTATTTAATTTCCAGTGTATGCATGCTTCCAATGACCTTGTAGGATTTACTGATTTATTACTTATCAGATGAGAAAAAAATACCCCAAGAATTCCGTATAAAGATTGCACTATCAAGTTGCTATAGCACTGAGTGCCATTGATTTTTAACTCATGATGAATGTTTATTTTGCTGAGAATAAATAATATTAGAGTTTTATAGAGCAACCCTCAAAGAAGCAAATAAAAATGAAAAGAGAGAAGTCTATTTGTGTAGTAAATTTCTCATACATTCAAACAGTCAAGATGTTTCTAAGATGCAACAATTTAATTCTGGAAACAAGTTTGAAGTGCAGGTAGCTGGAGCGTATTTTGTTTAACCCAATCATGCTTTGGAGCTATGCAAAAATAGCTAAAGAAATCCAGATTGAGATCCTGACTAACAACGAGAATTAAACAATATGCAAAGTCAGAAAGTATAATTTGTGTAATAGGAGATAAGAAAAGAAAACTAACCCCAAAACATTATTTATTGGAAGCTTGGCATTAAGAACTGATAACTGGAAAAGGAAGATTTGTCTCCTCAGGAATGAAAAGAAAAAAATAAACCACACAAAACTTATAAAATTTGCATGTGAACAATTCAAGATTATTCAAGTATTCCTGACTATTTTTAACTAGAGAATATCAATTATTAATGTAATTTGCAATATTTAATTCATTTTGTGCAGTATTTGCATAAATTAAATGCATGAATGTCTGAGAAAGCTCTGGTGAACTCTGTCTGCATTTGCCTGGGTTTGTTCTGGGTGTTTGTTGTAGCAAATGGCTTGAAGGAGAGAATCCACCAACGGAGATGCAAAAGGCCTTTTCCTCTTCCTTCCCTTTCTCCTTTCCCTCTCTCTTACCCTCCCCCTTCCCAGCACTGCGCAGGAGGCCTCAGCAAGGTGTACAGATGCCGCAGGCCCTGGCGCTCCACCTCCAGCCCTGGCACAGGCAGGGAGCGTGTTGCCTGCTGAATCTGGCCCGAGGCGGAGTAGGGGAGCTGAGGGAATCAACACCTGAGCCTTAGAAAATCCCCAGTGATACACTGGGGAGATGGGTGCTCAGATATTCCTGTCTGTAACTGCGGTCTTTGAGCTTGGGTGCCCCAAGTGTTGCACTGGCAATTCCCCCAAGCCTGTCGCACACCTGGGGACACCAAGTGCCCTTGTACTGTGACAGGATTTGCTGGGTGGTGTTGGCCCTACAGCAGGTTTCAGGGAAGGAGAGCACTGAAGTCTAAGGCTGGGGCTTGAACACTGCAAGAAGGAGGCAGGTGAGAGTCTACCTGTCTCTTCTGGGGCAGATGTTTTGCAGAAAGCAGGAGAAAATAGGGTAAGTGAACTTCCATAGATGTTTTAGGTTTTAGATGTTCTAAAGTTTTATCAAATGTAGTCTTGCTTTACATAGTTTAGCTTTAACGTGCCCATTAACATCTATTTTATGTTCCAGCTGACATAGTCGTGTTTAAACACTAACTTTGCAGTTTGCTCAGCCTTGCATGCAGACAAAATGAGCAGAAGTCCTGTATCCAACAGATTTCTGGTCAGAGCAGATTATCCTTCAAATCTAGGTCATTAACATGTATTTGTCTGATGTAAAACACTAATGTGCCATTCCCACTGATATACTGGCCAACCTCTGCTTTCATTGGAGTGAGACTGGCAGAAGTTACCCAAGAGCAGTGAAGTCTCCAGATTTCACTATCCTGAGAGGATTTAATATCCAGTCAAATTATACCTGTAAGACATTCACAGATCACTGTGTCTGGGTATTTTTAGGCATTACTTTCATTTAAAACAAAGGGAAACCAAGATACTTTGTCAGGAATCCATCTGCTGGCTTTTTAGGAGGAATGATATCATAGCATCTATGATGCTTTGGAAAACAGCATTTCATCTGGTTCTCCCTCTCCCAAAATGAAAACATAAATTATATTATCTATGAAACTTGAAATTGAAGAAGAAATTTTTATTAACTGTGTTTGTAAGATTGAGAAAGGGAAGACTTGCTTTACTTAAGGAAAAGGAATTAGTATTTTTTTGACAACTCGGTCACCCTTACCGACTGTATAATCTTTATTATTAAAGTAATCCTTGAAAAATTTAGATTCCACTTACAGTTTTTTTTCAAGCCAGGAAAATATTTTTGCTCACAACATGTTTAAATTATGTTAGTCTTTCAGTTGGATAATGTTCAATTCCTACTTGAAAAGGGCGAAGTCACATTAACTACCATTTCATTATTGTATTAACAACAGTTCACTTGGTGTTCTTACAGACTGAGTAAGTAAATCACTCATGCTTCAGAGATTCTTCTGCTGTTTATTGGAGACAGGAGATATTACTAAACACATTTTTCGAAAACAAACCTAAATTTGTCCATTGCAAACCCTTACCAAAGACAATGATGACCAATTTCTCTTCCATTAATTAAAATGCTTGTGTGTTTATAATACAAGGTCTGTTTTACTTAGATTTTATAAGGCATGAGGATTCAAATGAGAGCAAAAGTAAATCTCAGTGAGCAGGAAAATCACTGTTAGGAGTGGCAGAAATGAGGTGAATGCCAGTGTCACATGCAGAATGATGGGTGCTGATGAAGTTGCATGATGCAGTAGGATTGGTCAAAGACTGTCTATTTTTTTGATTATTAAACATCTTGGTAAATATTTGGGGAAAATAATATTTAGAGCAATATTTAGATTCTTGGAAGTGTTTGATAGCTACTTTGGGCAGGAGAGAGCTGAGAAGGAGAAAATTTTACATCACCTTCTCTCCCTCTGAAGTTAAGGAGGAATGGGAATGGCATCTGGCATAGGTGAGCTGAGATGCAGAACTCTTCAGGGTGTAAGAAATCAGAGAAGTTTGTTAGTGGCCTTGTTATTGCCAAATGCCACCAGAGCTTGTTCCATCTTTCCTTTTACCCCCAAATAAGAAATTGGAACACATCGGTTTACTGTGTAAGATTCATCTCTTTCTGTATCAGCAGGATTTAGCCTCAAGGCAAAACTATGTGTAAGAAAAACATGACACTCAAAATACTAAAAACTATGAAAATTCAGAAAATTTCAACATTGGCACCAGCTCCCAGCATCTTATCAAGAGGTGGAAGACCTGAAATCCTAGAGAACATGCTGTATTTGGTGAGAAGGAATGCCTTCTGTTCCAGGATCCTTTCTCCAGCAGTGGTCAGACATGCATATTGTATTTGAAAGCTCCAAGACAAACCTAGAATTTCTCTGTCTTCTGAAAATAAGCAACCAAGGGTTTACTTTCATATGAACCAGGTTGCAATTTCCATAACTGCGCATGGACCTATGGATCTGTGTCATTGTGCTATTTTCATCATCTGAAATGGTCTCACACAAAGATTTGCACACAGAAATTAAAGATAACTTCCTTTAAAAAAAATCCTCCCAATCTCCTTCATGGTGTTACTGTGTTTTATTCTATTTCCTGCATTGAAAAAAAAAAAAAGAAACAGACAACAAACCCCCCTAAAACCATAACCTACTAATTTTCCTTTCATTTATTAATTTTCACAATGATTTTATGATCCTGTGATATCATGCCCCAAGCAGCTTTTCTGAGATAGAGATCTCATCTATTTTCTTCCTCCTCATACAAAAAGGGCTTTTATCATCCTTGCTGCTCTTCTTTGTATTTTGTATAATTCTCCTATGTTTTCACTAGGTTTGAGTGACCAGAAATGCCTCTCGTGTTCAAAAACTGATCATGCTGTGAGTGGATAAAATGGTAGAAAGACATTTTCTGTTTTGTTTGCCTTTTGCCTGACTGCTGCTTAGCAGAGGACTGATGTTGTCAGAATCACCTATGTGGTAATTCCCCAAACTGCCACCCAAGAAAAAAAAAACAATTTTGAGCCCGTTACTGTCTATGTGTAATTTAGGGTTATCTTCTGCAATGTGCTTTACCTTGCACTTATCAACCTTGTATTTCATTTTCTGCCATTTTGCTTCTTAGTCACTAAGCTTTTAGAAGCCTTCTGGAAAGTCTGGCTTGGCTTTGTCTGCTTCAAATATCCTGTTTCACCTGTGTACGTCCCTCGGGAACCTTTGTCCCCGCTTATTTATAAGTCAGTTTCCTCTTATTGGTTCTTGCACAGATTCTTGGAGATTCCCTCCAGCAAATCCCTCAGTTATGAAATCAGTCTTTTAGTACCAAACTCCATTACTGCCTTTTAAACAATGAATCTATGAAAGGACCTTCCCTCTCATCTCCTGACAGTTTACCCTTGTAAAAGGCTCATGTGAGGAGCCAAAGGGAATTTGAAAGTCCAGACATGCTTCTCAGCTGAACTACCTCTGTCCACATACTCAGGGACTCCTGAGAACTGAAAGCATGTAAGCACAACAGTCTGCAAAACCACACCATGAATTATGTAAAGTACTGAGAGATGGGAGGTGTCTCCAAGTCATAAAGATGATTTAGGAAGGAAATCTCTAAATATATTTTAGTGTCTGTTTCCTATTGATTCCATTTTACATTCAAGTCTGAATTGATTGTGAGTTTCTAACTTTGTGCTTACGAATGCCAAAAAGGAAAATTTCTCTGATGTTCTCTATCCTATACCTAAAATTAATCATCCGTGTCCTCGAAATTTAATTAAACCAGATAGTCTTTTAAATAGTTTTTCTACCATATGTTGGAAAAAGAGTAGCAAAATTAAAAGAATAAATCACATCAGAGAGTAAATTAAATACACTGTTTGAAGCCGGTCTCTCTCTCATTTTCCTCATTGTTAAAACTGAGTCAATGCTGACAATAATCATTTAAAAGTGGTGAGGACAAAGCACTTCAGAATGCATTGTACAGAAAACCATGCATGAAAGGCATTGAATAGATTTTCTACAGTGTTTTCCTCATTCCTGATTGCTTTGGTGTGAAGCTGGTAGTATGAAATACATTCTAGACCTGATGGAGTATAAATAAAAGTTTCACAAAGATGAAATATGGAGAAAGAAAAACATGTCAGAAGCATTATCCCCCCATTTACGTGCTTCCATGTAAAGTTACATCACAAGAATCTAATGCCATTACTTTGTAAAACACAGAAAATTATTAAATTCATAAAGGGAATTTAAGAATTGAGAAAAATATGTAAGTCTTGTTTGATGAAAATTGTTTAAAGCCAATGCCTAAGTCTGTTCATTATGACACCATAAGATGATATACATAAACCTATGTTGTTGCAAAAGCATCTGTAGAAAGACTTTGCCTAAATCTCAGGAAATATAATTAGTTTTCAAAGGATAATTCTTCTCCACACTCAGGATGTGGACATCTGAAAGAAAACTATCAAAAGAACACTTTCATCTTGCTGTTTCTCATCCTAACTTATGACCCTTTTCCCTATGCCTTAATCAAGGACAGATGGAGTTATGACTACATATTACGTAACACTAACTTCACATCCCTTTAGAATGATGAAATTAATGATTTCAATGGCAGTGGATTCGGCCACTCCAGTTGATGTCCAGTGGCTTCCAGCTGCTCTTTGATTTTGGTTTTAAAATCTGTAAATGCATAAACAGTCTGGGATTTTTGTAAGGGAGATCCTGTCCAGTTTAAAATTAATAAGTAGTCTAATTAAAATAATGGTAGAGATGTTTGAAAAGTAATTAGGACTATTTTGCCAGTGACTAAGCTAGTGAACAGCACAGGCTGAAGACTGTCATTAGATTAGTTTTCATGGTAGATAAGTCAGATGATATGAACTGAATATGACCTTGAGAATGAAGAGTCACTCTGCAACCCCACCAGAAGGTACCCTTCATTCGTTGCCCAGTAGTTCACCAACCCTTTAGGTTAAAGGAAGACATATCCACTACTTAAGGAAAGGCACTTGAAGTGAGTTCTTCGTCTCACACTTTGAAACATGATAGAAAGAAACAGTTCTCTTTGTTGAAGTATATAAATTTGGTTTTCTTTCTCTGTGACTATTCCCCCAAATCCTTTCTATATAACAGGATGCTGGAAGATTATCTGAAATTTAAAATGGTAGTTTTGTCATGAGATTATCATGTTTTACAGACAGCTTTTTTTAACTACATCCCTACTGCTAAAGTAAATCACATGAAGGGTTTTATTGTTCCTGAGACCAGGTATCACCACATGACTCACTGCATCAGTCCACAGTGGAGCCTGTTGATCTGAGAGAAAGCTTGTTGGCTTGGTGCATGGCAGAGTGAGCTAACCCACAAACAGAGTGAATGATGAAGTTCCAGCACTTGGGTTGACCCCCTGCTCCCCTCAGCAGTTCTGACGGGGTCGGGTCTTGCCTGTGAGACCTGGCAGTGCTCAGGGTGCAAACATGGGCCAGACTGCAAAGCCATTTCAGCTCCCAAGGGATTTTACTGCTGAAAATCCCATGATGGTTATGGAGCTGCAGCACCTCCATGGCTGGAGGTGGGGCTGTAAGGACCCTGGCTTTCCTCGCTTCTGGTGGCACTTAGAGCATCACAACAGCTACAGCTTAGGTGTCTCCAGTGCTGTGTTTGTGTAAGAGGGTAATATCAAACACAGAAACAAGTGGCAAGGAAAAAACACAGTGCCATTCTTGTAATTACTTCTTTAGTCTTTGAAAAAGATTTTTCAGATAAAAGTTTAAAAAAACCCCTACATAAACACACTTTTTTTTTGCACCCAGCAAACAGCTCCATGTTGGGAAAACAGGTAACAAACTGATCCAGAGATGGATCAGGGAGAAGGAGATTCAAATCTGCTCAAGCAGAGAAGGAAACCGAGCATGTACTCCTCATACCCCAGGTGAATGCTGTACTTGTATCCAGGGTAAACTGCATCTACTGCAGTCCTAAATAAAAAACTAGCATGAGGGCTGGGCATGCTTCTCTCTGGGTTTTGTGAGAAAGAAGTGGCACAGACAACTATCTGGTGGGAAAGCAGGACTTTAAATCCCGTTGGGAAATAAGTGCCTCCTTACAGTTAAAGGTTAGGTGCTGAATACCTGAAAGAATGTGATTTAAATATCCCTGTCCCTAATCTCAGATGGCTTCCCACTCAAGTTGCCACAGTCTAAGCTCAAAAAGAGGGCTGTGACATTGAAGATGAATTGCTCAGCCCCCTGTGACAAAGCTGTGACCCAGCAGGGCACAGTGGAAGTCAGGACTCTCCAAGCCTGCACTGAGCTCAGTATATGGATTTTTTTTTCTTCCCACAGATCTCTCAGGAGTAACAGAAATTAAATTTTTTAAAAATGAATGAAGTACATATGGCAACACAGCTGCTGAAAATCTGTTACCCTTTTTAATCACCTCTCACGTCCTGGGCAGGCATTTTATCCTTCAAGCTCAGTAAAAGAGAAAGCTCTGAGAGGAAGGCCTCTCCCTGTACTCTTGGGGGCTTTGTAGTGTTACTAAGTCATGCAAGAGAGGCATTGCCTATAAGGTTATCCAGAGCTTGGGTCTCAATATGTTTGTCTTCAAAATACTTTACATACTTACAATCAATAGGACAAGAAGAGTTTTTACAGAGGTACTGCAAAATGCAAATAAATAAAATTGAAAGAGGAGAGGACCATTCTTAATGATGGTGAGCTTTTGAAATGAAAAGGTTTTAAACCCTGGATAAGTGCTCAAAGAGCCTTGCAATGACCCAATTTTCCACCTGCTTATGGGTACACTTAGAACAGTCCTCAGGCTGAAGTGGCAGGAGCTCCAAAGCTCTGTTTACTGCCTATCCTCCTTCCATTAACATTCAATGCCATAAGCAGTCAGAGTGACTAGTTCTCATTTAGTAGCCTTGGATCACACTACTGGTTATTCACGCTTGCATGTCAGGTCCAAGGTAAGGAGAGCAAGTCGGATGATATATTTAATTCCAATGCTGCAGCTGGGGAGACAGAAAAATGCAATTATTGAAAAAGGTGCTTCTGTGAAGGAGCAGTGATTTACATCCTGAATAGGTGCAAATTATCCTCCCTTCCCATCCCCAAGTTCAGCCAATATATTCCTTATTCAGCACCTTGCTGCTGTGATGCTTTTTTTTTTTTTTGCAGTCTTTGTCTGTTAAGTTCAGAAGGCTATGGTTTATTAAGAGATGTGAGGGACTGTTCCCTGTGAGGGAGTGGGCTCCTTGTGAGCCCAAAAGGTAATCATTTTCAGTCAACAGTGAAGCGTCTGTTGGTCAAAGAGAGGGCCTTTAACTAGGGCAAGCTGCTGAACCTACAATTCACCCCCTCTGGAATGAAAAAGAATAGAGCTGCTTTGTCTGTTGGTTTTGAATCCTTCATGGAGGGCTGCCAGCAACTGTTAACTTGTGTATTATTGTGCTATCAGACAGGAGAAACGTCAGTGAGAATTTACCACCACAGCCACAAGCCTTTCATCACACAGTTATCATAGCAATAAAGTTCAATGGTAGTTACTCACCTCTCCAAAAACAAATATCACCCACTCAGACAGGAGAGAGAATGGATTTCTGCAAGATGGTGCTACATTAGCTCACGCTATTGCACCCAACTCCCAGTTACCACTAAATCTGAGTACCCAGTGCACTTTGAAGTATTGATTGTCTGAGCACTCCTGCTCCTTGTTTTGTAGATTGGAGATGGGCCTGCAATGCTGTGGTTACGCTGAGCAATGGAAACACATTTCCATGAGCTTGGGCCCCTGGATAACTGGGTCATTCTATTTAAACTGCAACAGACTCCCTGATACCAACATGACTGTGTTTCCTCCCCTCAGAAAGCCCAAGGAGAGCAATGTGGATTCAGATCTCTTCCCTGTGGGGCTGGCATATAGCTTGCTGTTCAAGGCACTTGATTTAGTCATAGCTAGGAAACTTGAAGCTCTGATTCACAAATGCTGGAAGTCACCTAATTTCCACGTATTTATATGCGAGTTTTAACTGCTTGTCTTTGAAACCTGGACTTTGTATCATAGCTTAACCAGCTAATTTGCTGAGGTGCTTTGGAGGGTGCACCTCAACTACTCAAGTACATGGCATGCTCAATAGACAGGTGATTGTGTGTCTTATTTCTCTTCTTTATCCCCCAGGAAGATGAAGTTGCTCGTGACAGCCGATTCAATTTCAGTGGCTATGGCATGGGTCACTGCCTCCAAGTCAAAGATGGCACAGCAGTCAAGGCTACTCCACCCAACCCACCTCCAGCACCACCAAAGGATTCCGATTCTATCAAAAAGAAGTTTGTTGACCGTGCAAAAAGGATTGATACAATATCCCGTGCTGCATTCCCACTCGCCTTCCTCATTTTCAACATCTTTTACTGGATTACATACAAAATTATACGGCACGAGGACATTCACAAGAAATAGGCAACTCTGGTTCGCCAAGACTTCTCAGCCAAAGTGATCCACATGTAAATAAACAGTGAAATGTCTTTCTGTTGTTTGGACTAAGGATTTCTTTCCCACTCCCTCAGAACACTGGAGAAAAAAATAGCAAGGAGGAAAAGACGTATAGAAGGAAAAGTGATTGCATGACAAAATATACTGTGACACCAGTCAATGAGGTTCCCCCTATGTACTTTCAGTGTGTTCTTCCAGATTCAGTATTGACCAGACATCTGTAATTGGGGCCAAATTTTACTCAGCTTTATCACGAAGATATTATATTTCAAAACAAAAGAGAATCAGAAAACAAACAATTCTCCTAAAACATCTACCAAGAGACTGTGGTGGCTACAGTACAGTGAGTTCTAAGAGGACCAAACTTTTCCAGGATAATGTTGCCTTTCTATTTGAAACAAGTCTACTGAGCTACATTCCATGACCATGTCTGTAGGTAGTGGTTTCACCAAGGAGTCCTTTTGTGGGTTGTAAATTATTTCTACTGAGAGAGGAGAGGAGAGGAGAAAAAAAAAAAAAAAGAAAAAAAAAGATAGATACTTTACTATCCTTGTGGGTGTGCATTTTAATATTATCTTGCTTTACTAGAATTGTAATTTCCGGGTTGAACTTGTGTGTCGTGTGATTTATTTGATAGTTGACACTCCAAAACCAGTGAAACTGCCTGGTTTATTTTTGTTGGGAGACAGTGCACTTACTTGATTTTATTTCTGCTGATTTTACATGCAACTTGAGGTGCCAAACTGTATTTTACCTATTGTGCTACCCTGTACCACACTACTTAGTAAGAACTTGTTTCCTCAAAGGTGTAGCTCAGTTTAGCATTGAGTTTCTATTACCGCTCTCATTGTAGCTGCAGTCAATAGCTCTATAGGTAAACACAACTTGTTTACAGACCTCTAATTTATATCTTTACTCAAAGTGGCTATCATTTTAAATACCATTAATTAACCTAAGAATTTTAAAACTGTACTGTGATTTTCAGAACCTGTTACCTTTTGGTGCCGGATCTGCATTATTCAAATCCTTGCTACATGTTTTAAAGTAGAAAATTAAAAAAAAAAGAAAAGAAAAAAAAACAGAAAAAAAAAAAGATGGTATTTTTGCTTACATGAAAGAAGACAACCTGTAATATAAGAGGAGTCAAACATTAAAATTTTGCACTTGCTGTAAAAGGGTTTATTAAAAAAAGGTATTTGTTCAATTTCAATAAAGCTAAATGTGGTACTAACTTTTCTTTACTCTTTTCTTCATTTGCAGCAGCAGCAGCAGCAGCAGGGCTGCTCATGCCACAATCCAGCTATTCCACTGCTCTGTCAGCAAAAAGAGGGTGAAAAGCAGCCTTCTGCTGACCTGGCTTAGCATGCCACATTTTGCTATCTATCCTGCAGCAAAGGGGTTATTGCAGTCCCTGGGAGTATGTCAAGGACTGTGTCAAAAATATGGCTATGATGTGAGAATTTGTAGAACATTTGCATGTGCTGAGCCAAGCCTTTGGAAGGAGGCACATTGCTCCCCGCTTAAGCATTCCTGCATGGCAAGAAGCACACCTCAGCTTCACACATGCTGTGCCTGGCTTTGGGGGTATCCTAAACTTTCTCCTGACTTTCTTACAGCTTTACCACTTTGGTGAGCTGAAGGACATGCCGAGATGACCTATGGCAGGTGTCTCCTATAGACATGGTAATGACCAACACTTTAAAAGCAAATTAAACTGCATTCAGTTTTCTGCCCTTCCTTTGTGCGGCCAAACACACATCCTTTAGAGCTGCCCAGTACAGACATTTTTTCCCACTCCCCTAGTGAGATATGGTACAGAGACATACTGTACCTGCAGCACTTCTTGCTCTGCTTTCACTCCTGGGAAAGCTTCTGCTGAGAGGTTGTGGATACAGGTTCCATAGCCTGTCCGAGCCTGTATTTGTGTGTTTGAGTGTCTGTGTCTGTGTCCCCATCTCTCTCCACCTGGCTGCCTGTTAACTACAAGGCTTTGTTGCTCTCCTGGGAGAGGAAGGGGAATCCAGAGATCTTGACAACTCTGATTCTCAAACAGTTACATAAATTAATGTGTCTCCTCAGCTTTGTAGACTCTTCTGTCACTTACACCTGTAATGGAACGGGTAACAGTCACTTCCATCTCTTTGAGACCGTGAATCCAGATGTGGCTGATATCCCCAGAAAGGAGAATTCAAGACAACTGTCCAAACTATTCTGCTTGGCAAAACAAGTCTCTGATGAAAATTTAAGTGTCATAGTATTTGCAATGTTTATAGTATCAGATTTGGTTTTATTTCTTTTTAAAGTGGAACAGTATTTGATGAATGGCTAATACAGTAGAGGAAAACTCCAGCCCAATCCTAGTCCCGTGAGCTTCAGCAGTGTGAGGATAGCCAGCTGTAAACTGTGTTTATGTGGGAATTTAGGAGCCTTCACTGGTACAAACATTCAGAGCTCACTTTTACCAGTCCCTCACTCCAGAAACTCAGTTTTAAATGAAGGTGTAATGCCAGGATTAATGTTAATCCTCAGTGTCCAGATGTCCGAATGTCATGAGCCTGTGAGCCTATTGCTCATAGCTCCCCTGTATGACTGCAGACCACTGCAATAGGAATGCAAAACTATTCTCAGCTGATGGATATCTGGTTTTCCCTTTTTTTGGTGAAGCTCATGTTTCTCCAGCACCCACAGCACAAACTCAGCTGCATGCTTTACAGTGCTTGGCTGTTAGCACCGACTAAATACTTCACTAAAATATTTTGCTGATTAGATTTGAGGTTTGCTGACAGCATCCTTGGCAAGATTGCTCTGCTGTTGACCTGTATGTAAACTTTGGTCCATTCATGAGAATAATCCATGCACTAATTCCAAATAGATCTCTCTCGATCTCTCTCTCTTTTGAGGACATAAATTATGAATTTATGGCAATTAGTCAATTAGTCATGAATCTTGAAATTATCTAACTAAATTTTAGATACAAAAGATGCATGCAAATGGACAAGGACCACTGAGCACAGCAACTAGGAATGGCCACATGATACAAAAGAGTTCCCAGCATGCTGGTTAGTGGCCTGTGAACTGTCTCACGCAGAGGTGTTTTGATACCAGATGGCTATCAAAGAACCTTCTCCCAAAGAACTTGGCCAGCACCAGACACTGGCCAAAAAACTGTCTGCAGATAAAATGTCAAATAACAAGGATAGCAGGATTTACAGAAGGATACTGTCCTAAACAAATTCTCAGTAGGGTTAGCAGAGAAACTAGACTGAAAAAATGGTCACCTTGCACTCAGGGAAGCAGCAGAATTAAAGCAGTTTCATTTCAAGACACCATTGCAAGAAGAAAGAGAATGGCTTAGAAAATAAGTCCCAGACAAACAGCATTTGTGAAGCAGGAGACACAGCAGGATGGAAGGAAAGGGACCCAGTACTAATTCTGCAGAGCTTCCAGACATACTGGAAAACCTACATGTTACAATTCTAGCTGGTAAGATAAAATTAAGCCCTAGGGCATTTAAACTACTTGCATTTAGCTATAAAATAATTATGATGACTTCTAATTTATCAAGAAAGCTTAAAAAGCTTTAAGCATGTCTTTAAAGGAAGCAGCACCCGCACAGGTCATTGGCATCCTGTTGTTACAGGCTGGACCTGAGAGGTTCAGTAGTCAAGGAACAAGGTTTATCCATCTCTCACCGGATAGATGCTATCAGGGGTTGCAATAAAGCCTAATTGATAAAGCAGATCTTTAAGAAGAACCTTGTTGCATTAGGAGGAAGGTGAAAAAAAAAAAAAGTGCAATATGAGAAGAGAGGTCTCTCTTTGTTACTCTTTCTTGCTTTTTTTTTCCCCCCATATTTCTTTTAGGTAGCAGAGCCATCCCTTGTGATGTACTGAATCAAAGGTGATAGGTGGTGTAGCAGTAGAGGCTTTGGAGTATCTGATATATCAGCATTAATAAATGCTAGAGGACAACTCCAGGTTACACAATGTTTCTGGGGGCAGATTTTTTCATGTGCTACAGAGTTGTGAAGAGTAAGGGCGAACCTCATCCATAGATGCTGAGACTTTCTCACTTCGATTCCCTTCTTTCCCAGCATAAGATGCTGAAAGAGCTGATAGAAAAATAATGTTTGTCTACTGAAGGCTGGACTGCCACAGCTCTTCATCTTTGTGCAAACCTGCCATTGACATTGGTGGCACAGGAGCTGCTGACCAAACATGAGGCACCAGCCAAAATTTACAGCCCTTCATAGCTGACATTACTAAAAACACTGTGGAGGAATCAGGAACTAAGCTTTGAGAAGGCACAGCCATTTAATGGAAAGGGCTCTAACTGGGCTGAATTGGTATTTTTGACTCAGCAACAGGATTCTGCATCTGCACCTGGAAGTCACATTTCATGAACTTTTCAAAAGATCTGACTCAGTCCAATTAGGACATTTCTGTATTTAGAATTGAAAAAAATATATTTGATGTGTGGGTGTGTATGTATATGCACAGCTTTATAATCCCTATTCCTTTGAAATTAGAACACAACAAGGAACAAAGGAACAAAGAAACAAAAAAAATGTACAAAGAATGACCTTTGTATTACACAAAGTAGTATGAAAATAACTTTATTTAATATATTAACTGTCATTATTTATAATATAGTACTTCATTATCTATAATATAGTACTTCATTATCTATAATATAGTATCTGTGCAAAATTAGTTTCTTCCAGACTTTGAAAGTAGTTTATTCTAACTATTGTTGACATAGAAGTTTGTGTCTTACAATGTTGTGGAAAACTACAAAACCGAAGCCAAGGCTGCCTAGAGGAACTTCTGCCTGGGAAAATAATCTGAGCAAGGACGTGCTTTCTCCATAAATGCCCCTTACAGATTTTACATTAAAAATTCATCTTCTCTAGTTTAACATGAAGAGAAAAAGAAGATATTTGTGCCTTTTGAAGATACCTTTTGCTACTTTTGCAAGGTGAATTTTAAATGTCGTCACATTTAGGGCTAAGCAGAACACGAGAAGTTTTACCATTTCCAGACAAATTCAAACCAATTTACTTCCAGATCCAACACAGTGCTCACTGAAAACAGAAGGAAAAAAAAAAAAAAAGAAAAAAAAAAACTTCAATAGCTTCTAGATCAGTTCCTAATGAAGGATCAGTTTCCAACACTAAGAACTACAAATAATCTGGGATGGAAAATATTCAGAGTGGATTAGCTCTCTTCAGTATCCTCTCAGAAGGAATAGAAACCTGAGTCAAAATAAGCATGTCAGATAATAGTTAGGAAAACTGACTCTGTGAAATGCATACACACAGTTCTTAAAGTTGCCACTGAAACAAACATGCTAAATTAATATCTTTGTTATGGAGAAATTCTGTGAGGCAACATTCATGAGAAAGCAGTGAATATTGGGGATTCTGACCACATTTTACTTGTGCTAAAAAATGGGATTTTACTTGGACAAATTATACAAAATCCTCTCTAGTCATCTGAACAGCTGTATAACTGATTCAAAACCAGCTTCTTCAGATTATCACAAGGCCTGAATCTGATTTTCAGCATAGTAGGTTCCTGTTATGGGGATGGTGTACAGTGTGTGCCATTTCAGGAAGACAGCAGCTGGATTAATCTCTCCTCTTTCCACAGGGAAAACAGCAAGACTGGGGGGGGGGATATATAAACAAGGGGAATATATTCTGTAGCAGTGTGTAGTGAAAATGCCTTTAGACAGAAGGGTTGAAGGATTCACAGATTTCCATCTTACCTTTGCTTTGACATGGATCCATTTTCCCTAAGGTGATGAAGAGTGCAACCCTTGACATCATAGTGTCAGACCCGTGGCTGGACATGTTTGGAAATCACATCTTTATCCTTGGCTCCTGGCGAAATGCCTTCTGTCAGCTGCAAGTCCTGTTTGCCTGCTGCAAAGGGTCTCCAGAACACAGCAAACCAGACACGTCCTTGACAAGTAGCTTTGAAGGTCATTACCCAGCATCCCAAGGCTCCCAAGCAGGGACATGAGAGGAGGGTAGAGGGGATGCATCACCAATAATTGGTGTGGGAGAAGGACCACGTGTGCCATTATGCCAGAAGACCCTCTGGGCTCACAGGTTCGGTTTACAGCACATTCTGAAGCTGACCATGTTGTGGGTGCTGAACCTGATCTCAGTGCAGCTCAGAGACCCTTTACTGGCACTTTCAGCCTGTCCCACCCCCTGAGATGTTCACTGGGGTTGCAGTTGTGGCTGCAGAAATAGTTTGAGAACACTGCAGCACTGAAAGAACTTCTTACCCACTTTTCCTTCAGTCCAAAAAGAGAAAAGAGTTATGCCAGTGGGTGAAAAAGAAAGTAAATCCAATGTATTATTGGTGTTATAGGTTTTTGCAGTGGTGCTAAAGACCCTTATGTGGGGGTGTGCCCAGTAGCCTGGCCATTGCCTGTTTCTCCCTGACACCCAGGTACCAGAAGAATGCAGTGAGGGATTTGAGGGGCAAAGTGCAAGAAGAAAGGGAGCTCAAGGGTGCTGGCAGTGGGGAGATGCGGGAATGAGACAGCCAACACAGACACCATCTTGGGCTGCTCTGCAAGCCTGTCCTGAGGTGAGAGCCTACTGTGCCCAGCACAGGGTCCCTGGGAAGGACCAGTCAGGGGGAACGAGGAAAGGGGACTCCCAGGGGTGGGAAGTGAGCCAGTAATGGCCACAGTAATGGCCACAGAGCAGGGCAGTGGCGGGGCCAAGAGCAGACCCCACCCCAGATCCGACTTACAGGAAGGGGGAAAACTCATCAAAGATGAGTCAAGTCTAATATATGTATTGACAGAATATCTTCTGTCTCATCTGCTGGGTTCAATCTTGATGATAAAAATCAAGACCCTCCAGGAAAAGACTTGATAGGGCACGTGCTCCAAACAGAAGGAAATCATAATGTTGCATGTGGAACTGGAGAGAGTCTTAAGCAGGGTTTTCCAGTGAAAAAATGAGAGCACTAGTCGCTTACTCCACACTGGAGACACTACCTCCTCCTCTCTCTACATTGTCAGGCAGAGATGTTACGAAAAGAAAGGAGAGTCTGGAAATGAAGGAGCCTGCCACTGTGTGGTTAAAGGTACCCTCTTAGCCATTGCTTGGCTTTTGAAAGGGACTTGTTTCTGCGTTTGGGGCAGACTAGCGAGAACAGCACGGACAAATGTCTATGATTAGCTAACTAACCTTTAGGAAAGGAGAGTGAGGGCATTCTTCCTGTAATAAGCTAATGAACTCTGTCCTCTGGGAGAGATGAGGGACATCATCAGTGATGCTTCTAACAAGGGTTACCAAAGATACTCTTAAGAGGAGGGGTGAAGAGAAGGGCTGTTACTGAGTCATTAGCTTAAAAAACAAGAGCAGAAAGAGCTGCCTTCTGAAGGAAAATTGGGGTCCCCTTCCATATGTATTACATTACATGTAATAGGGCTCTGAAAGCATGTTATCTGCTTGGAAGAATATCAGAATTGCCCACTAATCTATGACTAATCTATGAATGAAGCAAAGCAAAAAAAAAAAAAAAAAAAAAAAAAAAGGAAAAATATTCTTTTTTTGAAAATTTTTCTTTAGGAGNAAATAAAGAAAAAAAAAAAAAAAAAAAAAAAAAAAAAAAGGAAAAGTATCCTTTTCTTGACAATTTTTCGTTGTAGTAGCTGAAGTCAAACCAAAAGAAACTTTTATGCTGACCTTGGATGTAATCCACACTGTTACAGGTTGATGGTGAAAGTTTCAATACAGGCAAGGTCTCAGCCTACATCTTAGCTGTCTGCTGTCGTGGCACATTTGCTTCTCACTTCGGAGCCCGGTGACTTAGTCTCCTTGAATTCCCACAATGGGAGGTTTCATCACTGATCCTTCTGATGCTGCAAGTGCAGTAAGTGGCTCAAAAAAGAAGAATTTGCTAAAGAACATCTGGAATTGCAATGAATTTTTTCTCTCATCAGAATCTGTGTGTATAACACTGTTTCAGAGGCCTTTTCCAAGGGACACTGGTGGAGGCTACAGTGCATTTTAATGTTTCCTTTGATTTATTAAACCTAGCTCAGTTTTTAATCTGCAGAAAAGAAGTGCTCCATTAATATACACAGTAACATTTCACATTAAACATTTTAAATGTGACCTAATCTATTTTTAAAGGAACTAATTCCTTTGCATTAGTTGACTTATTCCAGGAATCACCAAGGCTCAAAACATGAGGCCCGTTCCTGACGTGTAGCGAGTTTTTCCTTGAACAGCTGTGCTGTTATTCCAGCTGTAGCTTTCTGTAATAATATCAGTGGGCAGGACTTGTTTTATTACACTAAGGAAACAGAGGAAGATATTTTAGCAACAAGGAAGTTTGCATATTTGCTGCTATAACAGAACCACAAGTTTAACTGGAAACTGTTAGCTTCTGCAAATTGAAAAGCTTGTATTGCATTTGTGCACACACACACAGACACAAACACACCCCTTTCACTTTGCTTCCCTTAATCTTATTACAGTATTTCTTTGACTAATGCCCCTGAAAATTTCATCTGCTACACAGTGCTAGCTAGGGCTGTAGCACAGATAAATATCTACCTTCTTTTTCTCTGACCTACATGTGGAAAATGTCCAAAAGTTATCTTTAGCCTGATTAATCTAAGTCTGATCTGCTAATATGCTGCCATGGATTAAATATATATATGTCATCTGAAATAACTGAGGCACAGCTCAAACATCCTGTAAATGGCAGCACTCGGATGTACCTGCAGTGGGTTTTGCTAAGCAGGCACTCTGCCCAGTGCTCTCTGATAAGATTTCTGGGTCATATCTGAAGACTGAAGCAGAAAATGTGATTGTGAGTACTACCGATAGGCATATTTTCTGCAAATTAAAATTCAAGCTGATCTTAATAAATCAGGAGAGAAACATTCACTAAGAAGCCTGGGGAGAGCTCTTCAACCTCTCCCTCTGCCTGGTGCTGGTAGAAGAGCCGCAACAATGCAGAAGGACCTCAAAAGCCTGATTTGCAGCTGGGGAGAGTCCTCACGGCATTAGTCCCTGGGGAAGCAACCCCAACCCCCCAGACATCCTGCAGGGCATGGGGGTCCTGCCTTGCAGCAACAGACAGGTCAGAGGACATCCAGTCTGCACTATGAGCAACGTTGATCCTTAGAGCAGCCCAAGACAAGGCTACTTTACAGGTGGTATATTCCTTTCATCACAGCATGGTCAAATTGTCTTTTCAAGATTTCTCAAGCCCTAATGTTCACACTGGTGTTATCAAGCTGTGGTTCGATGGCCACCTGGTTACACACTGGCGGCTTTTGCAAGTGCCTCATGCACATCTTATCTCTGGTCACTACCTATTGAGTTTACTAGCTGCCCTCCTGGTTTCATTAGCTATTCTCCCTTCAGACTGGATGGAAGAAGAGAGCCAGGTCCTCTTTAAAACAAGACAGATGGGGAGAAACCTACCTGCCAACACCAAACCACACAAAGTGCTACTTCCCAGCTCAGGCACAGAGGCTTGGGAGTTTCCCTATGAGCTGGTGAAAGGTTGTATTTATTTACATTATTATGTGTACAAAAAAAAAAAGAGTGTAACTGAAAAGCAAATAGAAGACTTCAGGGAAGTGCTAACAACAAAAGAAGAACTGAAAACAAGGAGTGGAAAAAGAGTCTCCTCTTGGTCATTCCAGGGGTGTTTTGAGGAAGACAAGCTGGTCTCCTCCAAGGATCTCATCACCAATTGCTCTTTTTAATTAAAATTGCCTGGCAGGTCCCCAATATTAGCTACTCACTCAGAGGGGCTTTTCTATTATTAGGACAGTCAGGTGGGAGAATGGCCAAGGTTTACATCAGCTCCGTTACCAGCCAGCTTTAATGGGTACCGGAGAGCATCTCTGATTTTTTGAAGTATAAATGCATCCTTTGGACACTACGCCAACGTTCCTCTGTTTTAAGAAGGTCAGCGCTGCCTCCTCAAAAGAAAAATTAAAATTCTAGGCTGAAATCATGGAAAATCAAGGTGAATGACCTCAAGAGACTCCACAATCTACTTTGGTCCCAAAGAGGCTGGGATGGAAGTTGTACACTGTGTGTGTGCCCCCACAATACCTCGTCTTGCTGCTGCTCTGTCTCACAGCAAGCTTTTTGTCATGCACAATATTTTCTCATTTATACATCCACATGAGGAAAAATCAGTTCCCCTCCATAAAAACTTGCAACATCATTATAACTTTTCCTGTTTCATGGGGTTTTACAAAAGCAATTATTAAATTTTAGGACAACAAAGTTATTCAGCAAAGAAACAGTTTGCCACAGAAAGCACCATTCAGTTTCTCAGCGTTGAATATCTAAGCTATAGAGCATGAATATTTAAGCTATAGAGCCTGCTGGGTTGAAGACTTCCTGAAAGCCTGTTGTTCCTGCTAACTCCTGTAGAACTCTTATTTTATAAACTAGTGTGCCTATTCCAGGGTAGTGGCTTACTGGGAGATTTTTTTTTTCTTTTTTAATTATACGTTTCCAATTCTAATCACTGGGCTTCAAGGACACAGGATTTTTTTATTATTATTATTTTCATGCATCATTGGAGCACCTAAACAACCTCCAACAGATTCAGAAAATCAGGCTGCCTGCAGTGAATGAATTCTTCAAAAACAGTGATATTATTAGCTCTTCTGTGTCATTGAACAGACAAGCTAAATGCTAAAACCAGAAATTTCATTAAAGATTAAAGAAATATCATTTCACGTTTCACCTGCTCCATTAATATCAAATATGGATTCTATCTTTCATGACACAACTGAAGTGCGGTGTAAGATTTCAGATATACCATTATTCAATCTCCTTCAGAGAAAGAAAAAAAAAATGTTCAGAATCCTTGAAGAGCTGTGTCTGAGCGTGACAATATGTTTGTCTGACCATTTTAAGTCACTAAAGAATATCTTGGCTTTGTGATTTTTCAATAGCTCCCTTTCTTCATGCACCACTTGAAATATGTTAATGGAGACATAACTGTTAATGGAGATGCGAAATACCAAGCACTTATTCTCTGAGCATAAGGCCTCCAAAGACTTCTCTGTTGGAATACCAAAGAACTGACACATTCAAACTCATTAAGTGCTTTTGGAAATCTCAGCTTTAAATGTTAGGGTCAAACGACTTCTTTTACCCAGGGTTTTTCCTGGTCGTTTGCTTGTAGCTCCCTCTTTTGTTTTCTTTCTTCCGATGAGTAGTTTCTGAGCAGACTCCTGACTTTTTCCCTGGAGGTCAAAACCCCCGGGAGGCATGGTGGGTTGCACCTTGCATCTCAGCAGTGGAAAGAGGACTGCAGGAGTTGCCTTATCAGGAAAAAAAGGAAATCCTGGAAAAGATGCCTATCAGACTTTTTTACAAGAGTAGCATCCCAGCAAAAAGGCAAGTCCAGAAGGTCATTCCATCATGTTAACATTCCTTACGTATCTCAGAGCAGAAGATTAAAAAAAAGACACTGAAATCTTCCCAGACTACATATCCCCACCGTTTCTGAATAATTTTCAGTGGAGGCTGTCAGAAAACTATCAGTATCCAAAAGACTATCATAGAATCAGAGAATATGCTGAGTTGGAGGGGACCCATCAGGATAATCAAGTCCAGCTGCTGGCTTTGCACAGGAGACCCCAAGAATCACACCGTACATTGTTCAAACACTTCAACTCAGGCAGGTTTGGTGCTGTGACCATTTCCCAGGGAAGCTGTTCCAGGGCTCAACCACCCTTTGGGGGAAAAGATTTTTCTTGATATCCAACCTAAACCTCCTCTGACTCAGTTTCATACTGCTTCTTCAAGTTCTGTCACTGGTAACTCTCCCACAAGCGGGGTGTAGGTCTCAGTTATGTCCTCTGGCTGGAGCTGTGCATATATACATGTTTGTCACATTAATTACAGCATCCTCTAGCAGGAGCCATTGCGTGCTCTACCATGATTCTCCATAGTGACCATTTTTTGCACTTTCCCAGGGTTTCAGACGCCTATTTTTTTCCAGTGGCACATACTGGTGTCAGCATAGGACAGGCCACGGGGCTCTGCATGGGGGGAGTGTATGAGCTTTCCCCCCAGGGGAAAAGAAAACCTCTTGACAGCACCATCATGCTTGTGAAATGACTGAGGTTTTTCCAGCACCCATCAGGACAATGCAGCCTGGATTGCTCAGCTAGCCTTTCCCTGCAGATATCCTTATCCTGGGTATGGTAGAACTCAGTCCATGTGTTTGTGCAAGATGTTGAACCCCTATTTTAAAGAAAGAACAGCACTAATGAATAAAAGGGAAAAATGGGTAAAAGCATGCATTTTTATGAAGCTACAGCTCCAGGGCAGCTTTACAGAGCCTGAGTCTCTGGAGTGCCAGGACTGGCTTTTAGTCTCTACTGTGCTTTGGGGAGGTGGTTGCCAACCCATGGCTATATAGGACTTAATAGGTCTGTTCCTGCTCCTCCTCACTGCCCTGGCCTGTGAGCACATGATAGGTACCCCAACATCCCTACTTTTGCTCCAGCCTTCCCTGGGCTAGGGCTGAGCTTATGGGGGCTGTTCCTTATTTCAGTTTTGGCTGTCCTTCTCAAGGTGGGTGCAGAGATGGCTTAGCCACAGGCGATCCACCCTGCTATCCCTCCGTGAGCCTGTGCAGCCCCCAGGGGTAGGGGCAAGCTGTCCCTAAGTGCTGCCAGCTGCCTCTGCCACATGGCTCGCAGATGCCGGCACAGTTCAGGCAGCACTGCCAAACCCACAGTGACAGGTTATTGGGTTCCTACAAACGTTAATGTGATGTTTACTGCTCACGCTGAAGTGCCACATGGGCTGCAAGCTGTTTCCTCTTGGCCAAGAGCTCAGAGGGAGACAACCCCAGCTGCCTGGTGAGCAGGGACATCTTCCCCTGCTGCCGACCAAGCAGGGCAATAGCACGTGTTTGCTTTTTGTTTGCAGAGAACTCCTGACAGAGACACATCAACTTTATCTCAGCTTCTCACAGGAATCTCTGTCCTGTAGGTACAATGTGAGGCAAGGGTTTACAGGGGGAAATGCTCTCAGATGTACAGCCTTGAAAAAACCCCAAGGAGATCCCAGCTCCCTGATTTTGCAAGAAGCACAGGGACTGTCGGTCAATCCTGAACAGATACGAGCCTTCCTTTAGCAGAAAACAATGTCCATAACCTGACATTTGCCCCCAGTCTAATTCTCCTGGCCAACCTTCAAACCCTTTTACAAAGATTTCTGATCTTCTCACTGCTCTGCCAAAGAGATTGCCGGGATTGGTAAAGGTTGGGTGAACTGAGCAGACAGTGGAGAGCAAGCGCAGCTGATTTCCTGGCTCGTCCCAACTTACTTCTCGACCTGTTAATTGCTCAGCAGTGCAAACAAGTGGAAAACAAACAGCTTCTGCCAGAGGGAGGGCTGCAAGCGTACCTAAATTATTTGGGAAAGAGAATCTCTTCAGAGACCCCTGTTTTCCCGACAAAACAAGCTGAAGATTTGTAATGAAAGGAAAGCATCCCACTGTGGTTTCTGCACTGAGGCTGCCATCATAAAAAACATGAATTTGAAGTTATTCAGAAATTGTTAAACAGTCCCTCAAATAATCTATTAAATCCTCCTACAAACCTAATATTAACATTCAAGAATGTATCAGCAAAAGATTTGTATTTCATCAGCAGTGAAATATTTTAGGACTAATAAATTTAACCTTCAATAGCACTATGGCATTCATTAAGGACAACTGAATTCGTGTTTTGGTAGTTTGAAATTGTTACATTGAAATTTTTGCTTTAAAACTTCTTAACTTGGTTTTTAATCTGGTAAAATTATGTCATAGGAAACCCTATGGATGCGAGCAACCTGGTCAGAACACCCCTCTCAAGGAGGTGGTTGATTCTCGGTGGTATAATGTCTCAGGGGATTGTCTCCTTGGAAAACATGCAGGAGCCATTTGAATAACCACAATTTAAACTGAAATCCTCATTTAGGACCTCATCATGCCAGGGCCTGGGACTCTGTCCTTCTGTATTTCACACGTTTGAGGTTGGCAGAGGTGCTTCCAGCAGTGACTCCTTCCCTGAGAGCCTCCCGAAAGACTCCTCCTGTTCTGCTGCAGGAGTTAATGCTGGGGTATAGAGGAAAAGTAAAACAGCCTCTGAGGGTGATAAATAGACAGAAGGAAGGTATAATTTGTATATAAGGCATTCATACACATTCATTTCAGCTCAATATCTGATCTGACCTCTTTAACTTAAAAAGCATCACCCAGGTCAGTATTTCAGTGAAATACCATGTTGGAAAGAACCTGGAAGCTCACTGACACTTGCTGTCCTCTGGGAAATGGCTAGAAGGACAAACAGGCACTCTGAAATACTACTGGACTTCTTTGGAGCCACTATCAAAGGACACATTTTCATCATTGATCTATGAGACTGAATTCTTTCCTTTACCACTTGAATTCATATAACCCTCTGTAGATTTGGCCAAATTCATCTTTGGTAATTACATTTTCGAGAAGCAGAGTAGGCTTAAATCAATAATTAAACAAAAATTAGTTAGCACTTTTGATTTACATTGCATTTTTGACTGTAGACTTACTGAAAGTTGACATCATTTATAGACATCTCCTTCAAGCATGTTCAGCCTAAACTATAATTTAAATGAACTGGGAAAAAAAAATTACTTCTATAAGTTGAATCAATATGTCATGAATTGACATACTGCATTAAGCAGGGCAAATAAAATTGGATAGAGCAATTATACATCCTGGAGTACAAGGTGACTGCTGTGTTCTCTGAACCTCAATATTTGCAGCTTAATGAGTGCTGAAGAGTGGAAGAGGTCTGGATAACTCAGTGGTCTGCCTTTATTTTCTGAAAAGGAAAAGCATCCTTACTTTGTATCCCTGTAGTCTAAGTCTGGATTGCTCTGAGGGACTTCATTTAAAAATACAACGCAGTTTCTCTCCAGAAAACGTTGCATTTTCATGGGTTAGGATGTTTTACCTGGTGGGTTTTTTTGGTTTGGTTGGGTTTGGGGTTTTTTTGTTTGGTTTGGGTTAGGTTTTGTTTGGTTGGTTTTTTAACATTCAGTGCAAGTGGTTAGCTCTGACGAGCTTGTTAAAGCAATGGCATAGATTACTCAAATTTTTCACATAGCTGTATCTTTGTGAAATACCTCACCTAGCTGTGCCTGAAGAAATTAAATCCCAACTCATCTCATTCGTTTGCAGCATTCACAATTGATTTGTCATAGTCATAGTCAGGGACAAATAAATGATATATTTATCTTAAATCATTTGTCTCTTAAATCATGCATTTCTTATACCTGTAATAAAATTCAAGGTGTGCACTGCAGTGCACATATGAGCTAGCTTTAATTTTGTTGAAAGGTATGATAAGAGTGCACTGAAACCTATGCCCTGTTATCTTCAAGCCGTCCAAGTCATCTAAGCCCCTGGCTGCCTGGAGAACGGCACGGAAATGAAGTTCTTGTTGTTTTATCTACTCTGCTGTTGTTACTGTGATTGAGCTTGTACTGTTATTGAATTGCTTGAACTTGCTATTATCATTGAATTAGTGAGGTTAAGCCTGCTTGGATATGCCAGTGTATACAGCAATTACATCTGTGGCTGCAATGTAGACATAAACTTCGTGGGTTCAGGGTCAGTAATCTGTGATGATTTTCCCTCTGAATGACTTGCACTTGCTGCCTTCTTGGTCTGATGGTGACGGCCCTTCTAGACTCATCACTCTGGGCCAGTCCAGGTCCCAGGCTCTGCACACGATGGGATTTCCACTCTTCATTTCTGTACTTTTACTAGGCAGCAAACAAATTTCCCAAAAGCCCGGTGTTAAATGATGACTGTGAAGTCCACCTGCCACAGAGGGTGCCTGCATGTGTAAAGACCAGAGGCAAAAATCCTGATGAGGGTTCACTAAAACAGAAATCTTCAGGTAGGGGCCGATTTCTGTAAAGAGGCTTCTGGGCTCAGTGCACCACGGTCCTGCTGAAAAAGAGCAATGTTGTTTGAGAGAACAGCAGCAGAGGGTGTGAAAAGAGGTGACTGGAGGTATCTGAAAGCTGTCAGGGGTGTGAACTGAGGGGCGTGAACAAATTCTCACTAGCATGTACACCCGATGAGCTAGGATAGCAGCCAGAGGGAAGATTTCAGCCCACATCTAACCGCCAAGTCCTGTTCTTGTGTTCAGATTTCGGTTCTGAAGGGGATTTTAAAAATATATTTAAAAGAAAATTATTGGAGTCTAACATGCATTGTATACATTATTGTATAACATGCGTTTTGGATTGCAGATATAACCTAATGCTGGTATTTTCTAACTTCTGAGTGACTGAATTATCACCCTTCTAAAGCTCTCTTAATATAGTTAGTGAATGTAATTAGATCTCAGAGGCTGACTGAAACATCATCACAACAGCATCACAAATAGAGATGCTCAGCTTTATGGCCCCTAATTGCATGTCTCTCTATATATCAGCCAGGCTTCTTTAATTCAGGTTCCCCCTGTACTACCCACAGTTGATCCAATCAGTTTTCTGAGAGGTAGCGCTGATGTTCTGCTACTGACAGCACAAGTAGCAATGTCAGTATGTTATTGATGGCAGCAACAGGAAATGTCACAAGAAAGAGGTGAAGGGCACAAGATAAAATGCAGTTGGGGGAAGAGGAGATGTAGAAGCCAGATTCCTCTTTCTTCCACTTGTTGTGTGCTGTACTTTACTAAGCAGGTGGGACAGTACCAAAAATTCAATGGAGTAAGAACACCTAGAAGACAGGAGTGGAATGAGGACCACCAGAGAGAGCTACTACCTTCTTCCCCCAAGACAAATCTCAACTTGACATGCATGAAGCAACTGAGGCTAAGATGGGCCATTTTCCAAGGCTGATCAGCTCCCTCACTGTATCCACTAAGACTGAGGTTTGGTCAAGCACAATCTGTGATGAAGACACTTGTCACTAGCAGCTGGATGCATTACATATAGGACACAGAATAACCAGGGGGCTGAGCAGGTACCAAGCCAGCTACAAGCAGAATCCCCATTCACTTCCGTGCCAATAGAGTACTAGCTCCTTTATAGAGGATGCTTGAATAAGATGTTACGTCTTCTCACACATCTCTGTACCTTATATATGCCCGTAGATAAGTGATTCTGCAGAATCTGAGTCACAGTAGAAGAAACCTCCTTAGCTCATCTACTGGATATATTTTATGCAGTACCTTGGTGTCCTAAGAAAACAGTGCTTAAGAATCACCACTTTTGAGCTCAATGGCTAACTGCAACCAAATGTGTTGGTAAGGTACATGTTTAAAATACTGTACCAGATATATAAAAACCCAAGATCTCATGAAAAAAAAAAATCCCTTAATTTCCCTGATGAAAAGATAAGCAGATTTCAGGTGTTACACATACTTTTAACAGCTGCTTGGTGGGTAACTGGAATGTATCTTGCCCTCAGATGGAGGTGTCACAGGGGCCAGACAAGGTAACTAAGATTACTGTGTTGTGGGTTTAGCAGACCCCCCCACCCCAGGGGCTGAAAAATAGTTAATTCCAGGTAGATTTCTGGAGCAAAACCAATCACAAGTTTTAGTAACGCCTCTGTGAATGACATATTTTAGAAAACGGAAGAGAAGATGAATTGTGCAGAAGAAATTCCAGCCCAGAGGAGAGTAGAGGAGAACAAGAGATAGCAATGGAGCCTCCAAGGTCAGTGTAGCAGGAGGGGGGACAAGAGGCCCGGGGGGCCCCCTCCCCCCCTCCAGCAGGGGAAAAGACTTAACAACTAAAATCCCTGCCACCTGTGGAAGATTATTTGAAGTGAGGAGATCCTTTTGCAGCTCATGAAGAGAACTTGTGCCGGAGCAGAGAGAAATCTTCCTGCAGGTCATGGAGGAGCCTGTGCCAGAGCAGAGGAGTGCACGGAGGAAGCTGTAACTCTGTGGGAGGCCTAAGATGAAACAGAGTCTTGCTGGAGACCTGTGGCCCTCGGAGACAGAAACCTACACTGGAGCAAGTGTCCCGGGTAGGACATGTGATCCCAGTGAGGGATTTATGCTGGTGTAAGTCATTTGTGACCCTAAAGGACAGCAGAGTATGGAAGAACTGTTTTCCGAGGGTAGACTCACGTTGGAGAAGCTCATCCAAGGCTGTCTCCCGTGAGAAGGGACCCCACAAGAAACAGGGGATGGACTCGATGCCATTATCCCCTGTAACAGTGGTGAAGACCCTGGTGCAGCAAGTTGTCCCCTTGCAGTCCATGGAGGACCTCACAGGGCCCGAGTACCCCCCAGCCTCCGGTCCTGGCCCGGCAGGGAGGAGCAGGGACAGTCCTGAGGTCGACGTGCAGCAGAGAGAAAGAGAGAGAGAGATTTCCAGCTATGACCAATCGAAGTTGTCACCCTAGAAATAGTAGAAGAAAACTTTCAAGTGCTGCAGATTTGATTTAGAGGAGCTGTAAACCCTGAAAGTCAAGACTTTTCTCCTTCTGGATTGATACAGGGGGGAGGGATAATTTTGTAAATACGTAACATTTTCTTCATAATTTTACCTAATTAGAATTGTATATGTTATTATATAGTTTTTATCCTGCTAGTAATAAATTTAATATTATTCCCCCACATCAAGTCTCTTTTGTCTGTATAAAACTTCTCTCATCTTATAGCAATTGTGTAAAAGGTTTGAAAAAAAATCGGTCCAGAGTAAACCCACGATAAGTGTAAAGCAGGGAAGGTTTAGGAGTATAAGGCTTTATTTCTCCTACTACCAGTAGAATGATTAACTGATTTTTCCTCTCACAGACTACTGAAGGCTCCTACCAATGGCACCACTTGAGGAGGAAATAAAAAATAAAAAAGGAGTCCATCTCAATGCCTGTTCAGCAAAGAGGCAAGCACTTTAAGTAAGCCTGTGTTGTTCTCCCTAAGACTTTGACCACCTGCAATCCCAGGGAAAGAGGCAGAAGATGCTGACAGCTTCTTGGATTCAATACTTTCACAGAAAATTAAAAGGTTAGAGGAAAGGGCTGTCAGTAGTTCACTAGTGCAGACAGCAGCCCTACTGCAGGGATGGGAAGGGCATGTGGTATCCCAGGTCAGTGTTTCTCTACTACCAGCAAGAGAGCTGCTTTTCAATGGGCTTAAACCCAATGCCTTAGGCATTCACGACTCTTCCTCTTCCCAGGTGAACTCCACAGAAATGGAGAAAAGATGAAGAAGGGAAGAAGAGTAACTTAAGGAAGACTAACATTATATGGAGATGTTGCATTACCTTCAAACCATACATTATTTACCAAAGGTGTTTGTAGTTAAGGTTTTATTTCAAAGAAAAGCCAATCAATTTCAAGAATGAAAATACACAGCTGGCGCTTGTAAATAGCCTTAAGTCTACCCTGCAGTGACACCTTGAGGGGAAAACATTAAAAATAAATAACCAGAACATGCCTTTCAAATCAATGCTAAAGAAACATGAACCACAGGACTACTTGGTTAGACAGTTCTCTGGTTTACTGGAGCAGCTCATGATGATGTGGGGCTTCATGGCACCACTCCTGCCAAATAGCTTTCTGTTCACCACGTCTCAACTCCTCCTGTACACATTCTGTATTTCTACAGTCCCATTTTCCTTTCCCTTTTTCCTCTTCTTGAGATGAGATACAAGTATTTCATGATTTTCAAAAAATGTTTTGTATCAACACTTGGTTTTCAACAATATTTCTGCAACTGAAAATTATCTTTTTCAGAAGAGGGCTCCTCATAGACTTTATAAATTGCTCAGCCTCCTAGAGAGCAACAAAAGGCTCCAGGGTAACCTGGAGCTGGCATCCCCATGGTGATCTGGTCTGGCAGATTTGGTTGTGGGGTCAGACTGGTGCTTGCAGCCATAGAAGGGCTAATCAGCTCTTGTCCCTCTCCCACTCACCAGCCTTTTTTTTCTGTTGCATGCCTAAGACTGGTCATATATACAAACTCTTACAGCAGCTTTTATCCAGAGGTGACCCAAGAATGGCACCAGAGATGTGCTCCTGGAAAAGACTCCCATTTAGGGCCGTGTGGCCTCATCTCTTCTGAGTGCAGAGGCAAACGTTCTGGGAAATGTCCCTGCTTCAGCAAACTAGAGTGGCCAGCCATCGCGGGTGTCTGGGGGATTGTTGGCTGTGAACAAGAGCAGCTGCAAATGACCTTACAAAGGTCATACAAAGAATGGTCCTTACAAAGGGCATTCATACAGAAACTAATACTGGCAAAAGGCCTCTATAGGTGTGAGGTGCACCTCTGTTCTTTGTGGTCAAATAGCAGATCAGCCTAAAAATGCTTTATAACTGCTCCAGTGGGGCTTTGGTTCAGTGAACCCAACAAAGGCAAATGCAGGGTTCTGCACCTGGGGAAGAATAACCCCAAGCAACAGCATGGACTGGTGGCCAGTCTGCTGGAAAGCAGCTCTGTAGAGAAGGATCCTGATGGGCAGAAAGGTGTCCATGAGCCAGCAGTGTGCCCTTGTGGCCAAGGTCAATGGTATCCTGGGGTGATTGGGAAGAGCATTGCCAGCAACTCGAGGGAGGTGATCCTGCCCCTTTACTCAGCTCTGGTGAGGCCACATCTGGAGTGCTGTGTCCAGTTCTGGGCTCCCCACTTCAAGAGAGACGTGGAGCTCCTGGAGTGGGTCCAGTGGAGGGTAAAAAGATGATTAAGGGACTGTAGCATCCCTTTTATGAGAAAAGGCTGAGGGATCTGGGCCTCTTCAGCCTCNACTTCAAGAGAGACGTGGAGCTCCTGGAGTGGGTCCAGTGGAGGGTAAAAAGATGGTTAAGGGACTGTAGCATCCCTTTTATGAGAAAAGGCTGAGGGATCTGGGCCTCTTCAGCCTCAAGAGGAGACAACTGAGAGGCAGTTGTGGTGGTGCTGAGCACTAGGACAAGAGGCAACAGGCAGAACTGAGGAACAGGAACTTTCACCTGAACATAAGGAAGAAATTCTTTACTATGCAGGTGACCGACCACTGGAACAGGTTGCCCAGAAATGTTGTGGAGTCTCCCTCACTGGAGCTATTCAAGAACTGTCTGGACACAATCCTGTGCCATGTGCTCTGGGATGACCCAGCTTGAGCAGGGTAGGTCAGACAACTGTGGTCCTTTTTAATCTGACCCATTCTGTGATTCCGTTTCAAGGACCAGGTTAGGGTTTGTGTAGCTTGCAGGCTCCACGTTTTGTGAGTATTCACAGTTGGTTTGAGTTCAGCTTGGGGGAAAGGGGAGAGAGAGTGCTTTAAAAATGCTGCTTTTATGTACAAAGCAAGAGATAACACTGTGCTTTTGCTAGAGAGATAAAGGGCACGGGCACAAACAATTTGTACATTAGTTGTTACGTGCTCTGGCATACTAATATGAATTAATTTTAATTTCTCATCTGTATGTTTAATTTGTAAAGCTTTATAAAATGCAATGGATGTAATTTGGGAAGGTCACACAGTAAGAAAATTAGACTTTTTGAGTACAAAATTCACTTTAACCCTGCCTGTGGAGCTGCTCCTAACCTTCATAATTAAACTATCTCAAATGTCAAAAAATATCTTAAAATATAATTAAAGTGAAGGTTTGTGAGTTCAGTCAAATAATATAGTCAGTACATTGTTTACTGCTGCACATGAAATTCCACAAATTAAATTATATTCAAGACAGATGGTGTCACCACTGCAGTCACGTGTGTCCTGTATATGCTGGCACTGGGGAAATGGGAAATATTTTTTCTATTCATTGCAACATTAGTCTCAATTACCCTGAAATTAATCTACCAACAATAACAACAACAACAAAAAAGTCAATCTATTCTTGGTTTGCATTTACAAACCGCAACAAATGACTCTGTAAGAAGTTAATCAATAATTATGGAGCAATATGGGATTCAGCAGGTCAACACATTGCTGACAGGCCTCTCTAGGAAATCCCACATATGTGGAATAAGAACATCTGGCACCGTTCTTGCCTTTCATATGCCAGTATCCTTCACTGGTCAGCAAATCAGCCCACTGGAGAAAATTAAAGGAGGGTATTTGCTCTCATCCCAAATTACCCATCCTTTGGCACCAGTGATGCACAAGCTGCCTCCATGAGAGGCAGCTCATGTGGAGCCAGGTTTATTAGGTATGTTGTTTCCAAAGCTGCCTTGGGAAACAGATATGCCCCTTCAGCTTGGTGTGAAACCTGGACCAAACCCACCAAACCCACCAAACCCAAGCTTGGGTCAGGGCCAGCCAGGGTCTGCTGGCACATGGTCCCTACAGCTGAGCAGAGCATCAGAAGCACAACTTACCCATTTCCTGTTTGCCTGCGAGGCAGCTAGAGTTATTAAATCTGACCAGATGTGTATACTTGGATGGAAATCAGTTGTGCAAAACTTGGTGTAAGATATGATGGAGAGGTAGGTCATATTTCTTTACAAAAATCTGCAAGAAAGTCAATGTTACCTGTTCACAACCATTCCTCTTTACATTTTGTTCACCCATTCTCTCATACCACATACTCACCGGCAACAAGATGTCTGTGCTCAGGCCTGACTTGGACCACTCGTGTATGACGCAAAGGACAAAGAACAAAAGCTGCCAAGTCCTCCATTTGCCCCTGGAGTTCCTCTTCAGGGCCACACAAAATGACATTTTGGACAGATTTCTTACGTCTGATAAGAACAATCAGCTCTTATGGAGCAGTCCCTAGTATGAGCATCCTGGTAACTTTAGGTCTTTAATCCTTAGGCCTGGTTGCTGTTCATTGCTTCTTTTACTTGTTTGGAAAATTGTCTTTGTGGGCTAATGGGAAAAAGTATATGTTCTGTGTTATATGTGATCTGTTGCCATGTCAATGCCACCCTCCTATTGTTACAATGCAGGGTCTGCTGGGTTGGGTCCTTCTCATAGTGCAGGTCTTCTGGGCTTGGTACAACAACCTTTGCCTCCATTTTGCTGGTGAAAACGGTGTTTTTTGAGGGGAGTATCTATGCATTTAACCCTTTATTCTGAGAATGCTTCTAGTGCTCAATCACACTTTGTTCCTGCTAATCTGCCCATCCTTTGGGCTCTCCCAGATTCTGGGCAGACTTGCTACTTGTGATGAGGCACGATACATGCACAGAGGTGGATGGTGAGGCTGTGTGCCTGGCTCCTGTCTTGCCCAAATGATCCAGGAAACACCATCTGCTGGTAATGGCAGCAAATGATACTCCCTTGCCTGTGCATGCTCTTTGACAATTGATGAGGAGAAGGACTTTGTAATGAAGGAAATTTGAAAGTGCTCACAGGCATTAGGAGCTATGCTGAGCCTTAGCAACGGGGGTCTCTGCAGAGCAACCTCCAAGTTCCCTTTGAATGGTGCAGCTCATGAGCCTCGGTCACCTCAACTGATCAGAGACAGCAGAGCTGTTTCCCAAGAAGCTCCCTCACTGCCAGAAGAAGTTGGCCCTGGGAACCCCAGAGCTATGCTTCCTCCTGCAAACCCTTGTGGCCAGCTGGACTTGGCCAGGGTGGGCCCTTTCTGTTCCTTTGTACGGCTTGCCTGGGGTCAGCTCTCAGTGCCTCATCTTGGATTAAGTGCTGATGAAATTTCTCTTCACCATGAGAAAGGGCGTTGAATGACAGCCAGAACATGATTTGATTTAGTTTGGTTTGAAGAGAGGAGAGACATGTTTCTTTATCAGCCTATATTTCTGTCCAATTGGCTTTTATGCACACACGTGGTACCTTACAAGCACCAAAGAGCTTTAATATCTGTGGTGCCTACAGCACTTCAACACAGCCTTAACAAATTGACAAATGTCATTGTACAACTCGGGTCTCTATTACCAGATGAATGGAGCTCCAGCCTTCAATAACTATCATTTACAGTTTTACTTCAAGTAAAGACTACTGGGTGGGCCTTTTAAAAAGGGGTGAAAAACAGCTTTGAATTGTACAAATTGCAACAAATAGTGGCTAGTTGTATGTATGCCAGTCTGTGCCACGGGGAAGGTGGATATTACAAATGCTCTGGGATTCCATTTCATCCTTTTATAGTTGCTTTTTCCCCACCACTGCATCCTCTCCAGTAATGGTGTTAAATAATGCATATGTAATTTTGTTGTTTTATGATGTGTTTTGCTTCTAACACCGGACTGGGACTCTTTCCCTCCCTACACTGAAATTCACAGTTGTAGACATAGAAATTCTATCATTTGTTGCTGCAACATTTGAATAATTAGAAAATATTGTTTGGAGCACATACCACTTTTTCATCGGCCTCTCTTGACTGAATCAGATGGTCAGACAGTGTCATGCCATCTGTAGTGAGCCCTGCAGGTGGATGTGCCATGCCAAGAGGTTTTGTTTGACAGCCTTTATTCATCAGATGTGTTTGTAGGCAGCTCATTACCGAATGATGAACCTGCCTGTTTCTGGGTAATTATCAGCTTCACAGTCCATTGGGTGAGATCAGTTCCCTTATAAGTCACTTCTGGTTCCTGTAAAATGGATTTTTTTTTTTTCTCTTAAGCTTTTTACTGCACCACTTAGAAGTAAACCATAATTGCAGAGACTTTAATCACAACTGTCTTTCAGTCTCCCACATAGACATCTTCACTAAAAAAAAAAAAAAAGGAAAAAAAGGTGCCAAAATATAGATAAATAGATGTATAGTGTACTAGCCAGCTTTGATAAATCCTTTGTTTCTGCTCCTAGCACATTCACACTACCGAGGTGATAGGCCAAATCCTCTCTTCTGTTTCTTCCATTGCTGGACACCATCTATTGCATTCTGGGTACTAGTTTATTTTCAGAAGTTATTGGCTTTGTTTACAATCTTTACCATTCAGAGCTCAATTTCATACAAAAGTGAATGAATAATTTCTTTCTTAATGTCCTCCTGTGGGCCAATGCAAGAGAAATGAGTGCAGAGCAATAGGAAATTGAGTCAGGAATATTGTGGTGCACTGAGAGACCGAGCAAACAAAGAGAAAGGTGCCACCAGACACAGCTCCCAAAAGCACTTTTCCCAAGACAGGACCAGGGATGGTATTTTACACCTGGAGTAGCACTAGATTTGCTGGCATTGCAGCAGTCACACTGTGCACTCACAAAATTTGTATTCCAGGCTGGGTCAGGGCAAGCAATCAGATTGTGACTAGTAAAGCATCGCAGAAAGCTGTGGAAGGGAGGAAAAATTTGCATCACTGGTCTCACTCATTGCACAGACTTGATGAAACTGGGACTCTCATGCTGTCCTCTCTCAGCAGCTGTATGCTGTCCCCCCATGTGGCAGTGCTGGGGTTGCCAGCCAGCAGCCAGCACAGGGGGGTTCTGCTGCTGTCCCCCCTCCCCGTCGTGCCTTCACACCTGATGCCTTGCCCTGCTCTCCAGGGGCCACAGCCTCTCTCCCCACGCTACGGGGCACATCTTGCCAGGCAAGATGTTCCAAGCCGTGTGTTGCACAGTCCCTCCTCACTCGGGGCTGACAGCAACACGATACACCCATAGGCACGGGTCCCAAGAGGATACTTAGCTCCCTGCAGGACCATCCAGCCAGCTCCCACACTGCACAAATGCTGCTTCCCATGAATGCAGGTGAGCCCACAAGGCTGATCCCTGGTGGAAATGCTTCTAGTTGGTATTGAAAATTCAGTTAAAAAAACCACAGGTTTGAGAGTGCAGCAGCCTGAGAGAGAACTCCTGGTATGAAATCATAACAGGCAAAACAAAGCAATTTCTCCCTACAAAATGGGTTCTGTCTTCACATTACCTCTGCAAACAGAATGACACAATGGTGGGAAAAACACATCCTTGCAAAACACAAATATAGCTAAGGAATACACAAACCAAATGCCATGCTCTTCCATAACAGAATTCTGCGTGGATATTCAGAAATGGCAAAATGTCACTTATGTAGGAGTAATAATAAAACAAAAGTCCCATGCTATCCAGCTGGCTCTCCACCCTGTCCATGGCAATGCAACAAGAGGTATCTTGGGAAATGCTATACACGTTATGTATACAAACTATGGTTAAAATGAAGTGAGAAACATTTTCTTTGGGAAAATGCATCTCATGACAATTAAATGATGTTTCACAGTTAGCATTGATTTTATAACGGAATTCTCTAATGACAGAGATAATTTATCTGTCTTTCAAAATTGTTTCAGCAGCAAGTTTGCATGCAATACAGCAGTGTAAATGATTAAGTGCAATTCCTGCTGTAATCACTGGGTGGCATTTGGATGTGTTGGAAGACTTTAATTTTGGATGGCAAATGAAATGGAATATTGCATTTTACTCAGAGTAATGAAATGTAAGCAACAATTCATTTCCAGAAATAAGAACGTAGATGAATGTTAGGAATAGATTCATAAAAATTCTAGAATAAAAATATAAAATGGGTCATTAAAATACTTTAAGGTTACTGTAAGGTGCTTGATGATAAGCAGTGTTATTGAGGCTAATCTCAGGATAACCTTGTTATTGAGAGAACAGTAACTATTAGTCTTGTGGCCAATGTCCCACACTGGTCAGGTGGGATCCTTTAGGCTCACAAAAGAAAAGCAAACAATCCCTGGGCTTCCCTGATGACCCCAGGCAGTCCCGGGTGCACCAGGGTGGCCACGTACAGCTGCAGTGTCAGTCACGTCAGTCTGCGATGCTGCTCCTGTGCACGTCAGTCCATCCTGCCTTCCTTCCTTCAGTCATGCACGTCCACCTGGGTCACTCCTCCCCAGGCTCAGAGGGCTGCAAAAAAACAGCTGTCTCGTCAAATGCAGTGAGATCACAGCAAAACAGGCCCTACAAGTTAGGAAACAACCAGGCAGCAAGTCCCCCCTTCTGTTGCACAAACCACTGTTTCATACTGACAGAGATGTAAGTGTTGCTGAGCCCTCATGGTTCATGGACATATGAATTCAATTGTTAAGAGGTGCCTTGGGCACAGCGTTGCTTCTCAGCTGAAGACAACACGTATTTCAAACCTCCTGCTAACACTGCAGCCTTCTGGTTCCTGCAAAGTATTAAAAAGACCATCTAGAAAGAGATCAAGTTTTGTTTGTCATTTGAAGGACAAAATCAAAGAAGAAAAAAATCTTTTAGAAAGAAAAGCTATGTTTTGTGTGCTCTTCAAAACCAAGAAAAACTGACTGCAAACTGCCTCCTTCACTTTGCTGCTAGAATTGCTTCTACACAGAAGGGAAGGGGGCTGGCAAGTTTTTTTTTGTTTTAACTGCAGGTCTGGCAGTTCTTACCAAGAAAAAACAAACACAATTCATAACATTGTGAAACTGTAGAGGAAAAAAATTGGGCAAATAAAATGCTATGAGGGAATTAAATATTTTTCCTACACACAAATACCCTCTCCCTCATCTCTAATATGAAAGGCTGGGGATTTTGAGCCAAGCAGCAAAGTACTAGCAAAGACTTAAAAGTACAAAGCGTATGACAGTTATTTCCCCGTACAATCATCTGTAGATATATGACTGTTGAGATGTCCCTTTCACTAATATTTGCAAAAAAATGAACTACTGGATATAAGTCACTGTGTATTTATTCATCTGAACCAATATGCTTTAAGAGAACAGCCTCTCAGTTTCTGTCAGAAATATTGTTGCCATAATACACGTTATAAAGGAGCCTGTTTTATTTACAAAGAAGAGGTTGTTTCTCAGAAAAAGTGGTCACAAGTCTATTATCAAGCCATTTATTTCCTCTGCCGCCTTCATCATTGCACCCCTTTTCCTAAACATGCAGTCAGGGACACGAACACTAATTGTTGAGTTAGTGAAGTTGCAGAATTATGATTACTTGCTACTGCTTTACGTCCCTTATGCTGGATTCTTTCCCTGATGCAAAGCAAGAATTGAAACATGAGGTACATGAAAAGGTGAGACAGCTGCATGAGACCAAAGCATTAACCTACTCACCACAAATGATTCTTCCTGCATCCTAATCATCACACGCGCATGGCCAATCTCCAGCCATGATGTAAAAATAGTCCCTTCCTGACATGTTTGCTCTTCGCTCTGCTGCCTGCATCCACCCACTGCTGGCTGACTACTTCAGAAATGGATCCATCAACTAGTGCTGGGAACAGAAAGTCAGATGGTGGCACTCCATGTTCAAAGTGGAAATGGAGATGTTTATTTGTCAGCACTGCAAAGTTACACCTAATCACCCACCTCATAGAAAATGGTTTTGCTTCAGGTCTGACTCACAAAGTCTCTTAGCTGTGTCATTCCCAGCCTGGCAGCATTTGAAGAGCGTGACCGTGCTGAGGCTGTCCAGGCTTGTGCATTCTGGTTCTCTGTGTGCTAACAGATGAATCAATACACAGTTTTTACTCTGGGCCACCAGTAAAGTACTCCCAAACTGGGATCTGCTCCAAAATTTGGTAAATTTTTTTGAGTAACTATCACTGGGCAAGAAACTGAGACTGTTGGAGAAGAACAAGGATTTTTAAGAATCAGACTGTGTTGAGGGGGAAGACAATCAAAACTCACAGCAAAAAACAGATACTCTGTTACCAAGCTCAAGGCAATTCCACATGTATAAATAAATCAGCAGTGTAGTACCCTGCCATCCTCACTTTAGCAGTATATGGAGCTATTTATACATGCAGGAGCAGTATTTCTGCCACCACATCCCCGGAGCGTTACCTCTGGCTGTGACACGATGCCACAGCCACAGCTGGAGCCACCTCCCCAAGGGCAGGGAACACGAGGGTACTGAGGGCCACAGCCCACCGCAGCTGCTGGTAGGGGGCACTGAGCATCCCCAGGGCCACCAAGTACAAAATCATGGAGAAAACTTTCCCAGAAAGGAGAATTCTGTGATTCTATGAAAAGGTTGTCTTGAAAATAAGAAAGACATGCACTGTGTACAGACACAACCAACTTCACTTATGGCATCATCTCCTATTTTATGTATCCTCAAAGGCCAGCTGCAGACAGATGTGCTTTCAATGATTGGCATCTTAGTCTACCACTGATCATTAATCAGCAGACATGCTGTAGGCTAAATGCAAGTAAAAGCCAATTTAAATACAATTTCCCCCCCCCCCCAAGAGTATTTGAAGGGCCATATTTTGCCAATTTCAAAAAATACATTGAAATCACTTCCGCTTTTGGAAATAATATTTCATTTTTCAGGTATCGAGTGAATATCACTATTCTTTCTTTAGTGATACAGTCTTGGTTTTGTAATAGCTGGATGTTGGAAATGGAGAAGCTTAGCACAGTTTACTGAGGTAAGGTTTGCTCTGATTCAGAATAGATTGGTAAGGGATTCCAGCACAAAGGTGAGGTAAATCAATACACATCACCTGCAGTAAAGATAAGACTTGTAAGGCAATAAGGGAAAAGTAAACCCTGTTTTAATGTATAAGAAACTGCTGAGGAATTAATATTCTTTTTTTTACTCAGTCATGTGAGGTAACTGTTGTTTAGAACTGACAGATGCCTTTGAAGAATTTTATCCGGATCAGCTATCTTGTAGAATCTTCTTAAGCTAAATAACAGATTCTGTACTAACACCACTATCTACACAAGACCTCAGAAGTATATAAAGACTGCCTCAAAGCAAGGAAGCTGATTCCCAGATTGCAGTCTCACAGATCATCAAAATCGCCTCGGCGTACCCTACAGCCAGCTTGCTGGTGGCCTAATGCTTCTGTTCTTCATCTTTCAGACTCATAAGAGAAATAGCTTTACTACATTCATTACTGCAGTATCACTTCTTCACTGAATAGTATCTGTCAAAGGGATGCGGCGTGATTTTTGAGTAGGAACGTAATGGCCAGAAAACCCCTTATGTTTTACTCAAAACAATTTGGTAATTCCTTCTGAAAAATGTCCATTTGAATAGCATTAAGGACTATTTAGCTTTCAAGTTACTCTTTGAGTCTCTCAGACTTTATTTTAGAAATTAGAAACACTAAATCCTAAGCATGTCTTTTCTCCTTTGTTACGATATTAAAAGAACGTAAAATGAAAAAAAAAATAGTATTTCTACTATAACTTGAAGAAGGAATGCTGTTTCATTGCTCTGCAATTAAATCTAACTTTAATGATTTCTCATAGTTTACAACTAAAATCTGGTATTCCCTTCCAGTACGCCTTTGGCATTCAAAGCACGTGTATTTTAGTATTTGTTCATTCAATCATCAAATTGTGCAGTTTGCCATGAAGATATACAACCTGAAATATCATCATCACCGACTACAGCAAGCTGTATTGTGTTACCTTGTTGAATATAGGCACATTATTGGCGAGTTTTTCTGCAAAAAATTTCAAATAAAATTGAAGCATCACATCTGTTGCCAATGTAAATATAAAATAAGTAGAAACAGAGACTCAAATAAACTGTGACTAACTGCAAAATAAATGTAGGTCTGAATTTATTACTGTATTTAGAATTTATTAGTTCTCTGCCTTTAACTTCAGAAGTTCAGCCAGGACATACCTACTTAAAAATTACACTAACTCCTAGTAAATGCCTGGGTAAAGGAGCAGAATATTTGTGAATCTGGGTCTGTGAAAGCCTTGCTAAGACAAAAATCAGGTTCTGAATCATGACAGGAATGTGCAGACCTTGGAAGGTCTCACAAAGGCTCACCACTATCTTGGATGAGGTCAGGGTTTAACCCAGGGAGTGTAAGAGGTCTAAGAAGGAGTTCAGGCACTGGAGAACAGGAGGCATTGCATTAGATCCCAAGAGGTTTAAAAATTGACATGCAAGAGAGGAAGGACAGTTACAGATGTACCCAGATGAACCATATGAAAACAAAATGCTGACAAGTCAAAGATTTTGTGCTTTTTAATAGCAAAGATTCTAATTTTTTTAAGTGTACAGCAAAAATTAAATTCCCCAGCTGCAATGCTAGCATGGGAGGGTAGGTGGGGTGAGTTGAACTATCCATGTTAAGAGGGTATGAGAAATAGTACTAGGCAAGATGATGGCCTGTGAATATTACAGGCAGATGTGACAGATTAACTGGATCACTGGGTAGATTTACATGTGTATGAGCTGGTTAATTTGCAACAAATTCTAATAACTTACAAAAAAAACCCCCAACACTTCAGGTGTTGTGGTAAAGGAATCATTACTATAACCTTGGGCTATCCACAGTAACTTAAAATATTCAAATCCTGGATCATTCATACTGTTAATGTGTTACTGGTTTAGACATGCAACTAATTTATAGGTTAATGCAGCTTGTTGAAGAATGCAATTCACTCCAAGTGCTTTCAACAGTCAGTAAGAAAGAGTACTGACTGTAGAAGGAATCTATTTCAAAATGACAGGACTCCCCTGGTTTTCTTCCTCTTTTTGACTATAATATGTCAATTTATTAAGAAAATACACTATTTTGCACAAACTCCTACCTCTTTGGTGGGAAAATAGAGTAGGGATTTATTCTTTCCTCAAGCCTTTTAAGTATTTTTTTTTTTTTTGAGAAGATTATACAGTTTTTTATTTCAGTGGATTATCTAGTTATACTTCACAAAATATATTCATGTCTGGGGAAAATACAATAAGCAGGGTTTATTTATTCATCTTTAATTATTTCTGCAAAGTCTATTTCATTGTCCCAGTCCCATAAAATACGGGGAAGTTTTTAAATTAGCAATTTCTTTCTGAAGTAAAACACCCCAGCACTAAAGTACCGTGGATTTTATGGACTGGGTGAAATGTATGCATCTGTATGCATTCAGAGCACATTTTGAAGAAGTGAACTACTTCGAAAGGAACGAAACCAATATCTTCTTTCCAGAAAATTACTAAAAGCTCACCTGTAGATAAAAAAATACCACATTTATTGAAAAGATGGTGTGCACCACTGAGGTACTTTGCATTGCAATAGTTCGCTTACTGCAAAAGTAAATGAACAGCTAAGGTATTACCTCACAAATTGATTTTTTTCATTTCTGCATTTACACAGGCACTCCTCCATCCAAGTGGCAGGTAAACTATGGAGTAAACTAAGATGATAAGATTCTTGAGTGTTTTAATAAAAATATTGCAACAGAAACACCCCCTTTGAGCAACTAAATAGAAATTATGTACTATGAAAAAGTTAGGGACATCATTTGGGAAAAGTAATCCCAGTGAAACCATCAGCATTACACGATCAGTGATTATTCCCCACTGGAATGTGCAATTACAGCTCCGTTCCTGCTGAGGTCATAATTACTGTTATCCATAGGGTGGGGTTTGTATTTACCTTCCTGTCGTTAATTCACAGACTGCATTTGGATTGGACAGTGAAAGACAACCCCACTCCTACGTACAACATGACTGCTACACTGACTCTCCAGTATGGGGAAGAATTCATAACCTAATGGATGTCATTACAAGTGAGAATTAATTCTCACACAAGAGAAGTCTTCTAAGAAAGTTCATGGGATCTTCAAATCCAACAGCTGCTCTCTGTGACTATTTTAGCCTATGCTTACAAACAAACAAAACCTGACAAACAGAAAATTGCTGAACTGGCCTGACTTATCATTTCTCCTTACAGTTGTGTTGAAATAGACACTTAATTCCAGTGTTATGCAATTTTCTCTGATATAACTATCTTATGCAGCTGATTTAGGGTAATTTAAAGAAGCTGGTGTATCATCTGCATTTGGACACATCAGAATGATTTGATAATTAGGAAATTTCATACTACTCTGAAAACAGAAAGGAGGTTCTACCAAAACTCTGAGAAATCCACAAAGGAGTGAATTTCTACAAAGCTTATGTGTTAACAACTCATATCCAAATATAGTTTAAAAATTCTGTTAGCATACTAACACATCCAATGAGTGCTGAATTTTCCTAAGTGAGGTTGAGAAGAGGCAAAATTAAAGGAAAAGCTTAAAAAGTTGGAGACAGCATTAAAATCTACTGCCAATAAGTAAAGTAGAATTAAGAATGAGCCTTAATTGCAGAAATGTTATGAAGTAAACAAACCAACAAACCTGCACAGCTTATCATCATAACAGTCATGAAGTGCTGGGGCTTGGGAGTGCAAGTCAGGAGTTAGAGAGGATTTTTTTTTTTTCTGTGTTACACAATTACTTGCTTGAGTGCCTCGGGCACATGAAAGCTTCATCCAGGTGTGCTTTCCATCAGGGACATGACTTTTGTCTGTAGATTCTATGATTCAGCAGAGTTATGTCCCTTGGAAAAGAAAATATACCTGTTTCCTACAGGACAAAGCAAGGCAAAGTTAATGTTTTGCATTAGAAGTGATTGTGTTTGGTTTCCAGTATTTGATCACTGGGGCGAGAGGGAGTGGGAAGCATGAAAATACAGTCAGTAGAGTCTGTGCAGAGGAAATAGTACAGACTACAGAAACGACAGACTCCCACCAACCATGAATTTTGAAAGTTTTTGGCAGCTTCTGCTTTTCCCCTCATGCTTGAGAGCATTTCAAAGGCGGGATTACAAAGGAAGACATCACATGTTCAGTTTGAAAGTGTAACTGGGGCTCCAGGGAGCGGAGAGGGGGCAGGTACAGAGGCAGCGCACGCTGCTTTTAAGGACTCACTTCAAAGCACTTACCTTTATACCTCTCTGTGCAGGTAAGCATCACAGCCCAGCAGATGATCCACCGCCTCTCCGTTTAGACAATAAGGAGGAGGATTAGTTAACCTGAGACTGCATTACCAACCTGTGCCTCTGACCTAAATACCACAGTTAAGCAACAGCATTTTGTGAATGTAGGACTTCAGGCAGGAACTGGACTGATACAAACCTGGCATGTGACAGCCTTTGCTCTAATCAAGTGCTTTATAAACATGCAGCTCCCATCTTGCATCTATGAATTATGAATTTCTCAATACATCCAAGGGGTAAGGTTGTCACATACCAGAAACCCAAGGTCACAGAAAAGACCAAAGTAGTATCACCTCCTTAAAGCAATAATTAATGTGACTAAACACCAGCATTAAACCTCCTACTCTTTTGCTTTTCCCCTGGGAGGATTTTCTTGGCTAGAAACCACTACTACATACTGATCAAGCTGTTCACCTTGTTCTTACCCGGTGACATGCCTAGAGTGCAGAGAAGAAAATACTGGAAAAAAACCCCATAACCAACCTCCAAAGTAAATCAGAGTTGGCAACAACAAAATGCTCAAACCTCTGCCTTTACATCTGTTTGAGAATTTAAATACTTGCATTGGCAATTCCTTTGCACTGTTTAAAATTTCATCTCTCTCAGGGAAGTAGAGAAGGAAGAGAAGAAAACTACCACTATTTGGATATTCCTTTTGCTGAGCCTATCATCTTGGTTAATAGCCTCTAATGAATAACTCACTCAGGGCTAAACATGCTAGCATTATTATTTTGTCAGCAGAGTCAGTATGATTCAGAAGAGAGCAGTCATATGACTGTCACAGTTTCCACATTGTCAAAAGCTGTGGGAAAACAAAAATTAGTGGCTGAGAGAGAAGGCTTAACTCTCACTACTGCAAACAACTCATCAGCCTGCACCTGATTCAAAGTACATACACACAAACTTAAAAAGGAAATATTACTATTCAACAGAAACTACTCTAGAGCAGACAGGTTTCTCTTGCCTGAGATCTTAGAATTTATAACACCAACTTGGCTGAAAAAACAGTTCTTTGACACACAGTCCCTCTTCTTAGAGTCTTAAATCATGCTGACTTTAAAAGTGCCAAGATGGACATAAGAGTGCATCTAAGCATGACAACTCATGCTTCCTACACCAGACTTCCCTTTTGCATCCTAGTCTTTTGAAATGGGTGATAACAGTCATCAAAAAGTACATGTCTGCACACAGATCACTGCCCTGGCCAGAGGACATTCCTATAGAAGCCAGTGACATCTGGTTTCCAGAATTCAGAAGTGGGGTTTTTTTGACTCTTGGGGTCAAGACAAGTTGATTCTAGGTATAATTTTAATACCTTATCAAAGGCCCCTTTGTGTGAGTTTGTGTGACAGGGTTCTCCTGCTCTGGAGGGAGGAATGTTTACCAGCAAGCAGCAGGCTGAGGCGATTATTACATGCTGAGAAGCAGCATGTGAAAATCTCCCAGGACTGGTAAGCTCTGGAGACCAGTTGTTCTGTTAAATCCACCAGAACTGATAAATTCAGAACGCCAGAAGCCTGCTGGCTGTGTACATAACCACTACCCACATCAGTATCAACCATGAGGTGCATTAACTTGGATCATGTACAAGCAGATAGTGGTTGTTATGTGCAAAAAAAAAAAAAAACCAAAACCTACAGGATTACATATACACACCTGATGAAGCAAAGGGCTCTTTAAAGGACTTTCTAAACTACCTGCCTTGGAGTCACAGGGCCCAGAGGTGGGGCCTGGCCTCGCAGTTGTTACTCCTACAGAGTAATTATGAGCGTGTAACTGAATGTGTTGTGTGAATAGTTATCTGCTATTAGTAACAGCTCTAGTACCAAAAAGCCTTCTGTTTGCTGTGATGTGTATGTCTCCCAACTTGATCGGCTATCATGGAAAGGGAAATTTACAGAATCAAACATCCAACTACTTTATCAGTTATTTCTTGCCAATACTAATCCCCTGTATCTAGGACTGCTGCTGCCACTGATTTCATCTGTCATATGACTTGCTCAAAAAAGTACTTGAAGAACTCACTTTATGCAACATTTCATTTCCAAGACTTTCTTGGAAGTCAGAAATGGAACTCAAACTGTTCACAATAAAAACATCAGCCAACCTAACCAGTTTTTGCTAGTCTGTGCAATTGGGCCTCTTCATTTGAACACCATCATGTGCAGAGATTAATCATCACGATAGAACAAATAAATAGAAGGTTAACACCTTTAGTTGCTTTTACTTTTGAAAGGTAAGTTTAGGAAAGGAAATACTTCTAAACAAGATTCCTGCTGCTGCTACTTGAAGATAAGATTCTAGAGAGGCCGAACCTTTGTTCACGCCTGCTCCATTTTTCCATTATTCCTGGTAAAATAACACACATACCAGCACAAACTTTTCAAGTATTTCCAGCAGACCTTTAGATTTTGGCACATAGAAGTACCTCCCATGCATATGCAGTACACCTACCAGTTGCAACACTGCCGCAGAAAGTTATGCCATGTCATTTTTAGTCAGTTGGAGAACTACTCCCAGGAATTTTAGAGCTGTTAGGAAATCTTTTAATGATCTCATCTGACGATATGCAAACCAAGCATTAATGCCTCAGAAAAGACTCTTTAATAGGAACATGTTGTATGTATTACTATTCTACTCTAATAATTTCACTTCTACACTTCCGTGATTTTGCTGTTTGCTTCCTTAAACTAACAACTCCATGGAATTACAAACTGCAACTTCGGTGCCTAGCAGCTTCTTTTCATTTGTCCCACGTTACCAGCTCAGTACAGGGATGTGAACACATGGAAGTTTAAAGACAGACAGACAAATATGATGGTTGTTACAACATCAGAGCAGGCTGCTACACCAGCGCTAACAAAAATCATCTGCTGGACTGTTTACACTGCTTTGCATAAACTCTTTCAAGTGCCCTGAGCTAAACAGTAGCTTTGTTGCTCTGAAGGTTTCTGCCTAGACGGCTTAGCAAGGACTTGCCCTTCGCTGCAAGCTACAGGATTGCACTTTTAGGATTTTTCACTTCATTTAAGTGTTTATAATCAGGAACTTCTGGAAATTCCAGTGACAACTGACTGCTAAGCCCTGACAATGTGCTCTTAAGCTTTGACTATTGCCTGAACAGAACTGTGGCTTATCAAAGACAGTTGGGTTTTTTTAACAATTCTTTCTCATCCAGTAAATACTGAGTTTCAAATATCCATCCAATTTCTTAAGACATTCTTGGCATCTCAATGGAAAAATTCCCTTCTATATAGCTAAAAAGGAGTCATTTAATACTTTGAGCATCTCAAAAGTGAAGCTACATCACTAAACTGGGTTGAACTTACAAAGCACAGTGTTCTCTCACTGTTTTTCTAGCTAGGGTTTCGCATTTAATGTGCATTGGTTCACTCCTGTTGCCAATATGAGAAGACACCTTGGGCTGAAAAACATCACCGCTTAGTGCTTCTAGAAGACATACATTCAGAAGTTGAACTTTCTGATGAAAAAAAAGACATAAAATTATTCTGAAACATCAGTTTCCTTTGAGTCAATAAATATCTTCCATTTTTCCTGTCAAACTTTTATTGTCAGAGAGAGTGCATGTGGGAGACATTAACTATTCAAACTCTGTTTACAGAGAAAATAAAAAGCAAAATTTTGACAACTTCAGAAAAATGGTGACAAACACTACCAATGTTTTACTTACATAAAACAGAGATAAAAGGAAGCAAATTACCTTTCTGCCCCTCATGAAGCTGAAAAATGGTAGAAAACATTGATTACAAAGTTGCTACCTCAGCAAGTAGTACAGGCAGTTCTCTTCCTGGATGCATAGGCAGTGTCTTGTTCAAACCAGAGAAGGGAGGAATAATAGGCAAAGTTGCCCATTATTATTTAAACTACTTGAAATAGGCCAAAACCACTGAGCAGCCAGTATCAGCAGACAATCATCTGACTCTGGGATTGAGCAAACTCATCTTCTGACATTGAAGGTCGGTTAATGCCCTAGGAAGGAAAGCTTCCTGCAGGATTTACCAATGAGATTAGCCCTACCACTACATTCTGTGTGGGAATGGACCTCTCAGACCTGAAGCAGTTTTATTATAGAGTGAATCTTCACGAGTTCTTGAACTTTGGTAAGAGGCCTAATCTGGTTCTCCAGCTCCAATAAATACTCCATAATCTCTCAGATCTAAGGGTGGACTCTAGAAGATAGCGCTGAAAGGTACACTCAGAGTTTTCTTCCTCAGGTGGCATCACTAGAAATTATTTAAAAGGTTTGATATATCATGAAGATAAACTGCCTCTTCTTTGAATTTGAATGTGAAACTCCATACTCAAACTATGAATTAAAATTGGTTGCTTTACTTAGATCCTTTCTATACTTGTCTTAAGATGTCTAAAAAATGCTTAAATTTTACCTGTGTAAACAGTCATCTTTCAAGTTCAATAGAATTATTTTAAAGAGTACATGCTTGTTATTTTTTGTATCTAAAATAGTTCATTTATAGTTCAAGAATTATGATTTTGGAATAGGACTTATTAAAAAATACCTTAAAAATATATTTTCAAAATCTGTATCAAAATAATGACTCATCAATCTTTAATATTAAATTCTTGTCAAAGCAGCTATATATCATCAGTCAAAATACCAGTATTTATCTGTAGAAATAACAGAGCTTTAGAATACAAAGCAATGTAAGTATCCATGAAAATAAAAATATTATTTAATAGTATAATTTTAATAATTATTTTTTTTTTTAAATGTAGTCAATCGTTTCTAGGACTTGCTCAGTCTCCACACAATCATATCTGAACTGAGCTGAGCTTCTGCTATTTTCAAAGCAATTTTCTGGTAAAGGGCACCACTCATTGTTTGATTCATACTTAGCACACTCTCTTCCCGCTCATTCTGAAGCTTTTTCCGGAATTTCTGAACTCCTTCCTCAGTGTCCAGTAAAGAAGCCAGAGGAGCATTATCGATTTTCTTGCCAGCTTCATTCCCCCATGTCAAATTGTTTTCAGCTTTACTTTCTTTTGAGAAGAAAGAACTCTTGGAGGTGAGCATTTCTTTCTCCAAAGCCAGTGCTAACTGTTCAGTAAGTACACTTTTTCTTCCAGATCTCAGGAGTTTTACCCGGCAGCTTGGTGGGAGAACTCTAGTAAGGCTATGAAGGCACTGGAACAAGACAGTCAGATTTCTGTAAAACAAGATGATGATGATGATGATGATGATTATTATTATTGCTACCTTATATCTTTAAAATTCCATAGTGGAAAATAAAACAAAGCTACTTGAAAAGAAAAATAGAAACAGTTATGCTGATTATGGTTTTAAGTATTGTGTGTACTTTACATACAAGAATGAGGATTTAAAGGCAGAAAAAAAATCACTTTTATTCACTGATTGGCACCATCAATAGGTATGTACATGCCTGCTAGGTGGCCTACAGCTTGTCTTTCTTAAATAGAGGATGAAAGTTGCACTTAAAAATCAGACATTCAAAATTATTAAGACAGCCAAATAAAAGTGCTGGTACATCAGGAAACCCACTCTCCTGGATAGCAGTGTAGCATATACGACACCATGACATATTGCTTGTTCTAAGAGAAATGCGGAGTTTGTTAAACTTATAAAGTCTTATTCCCAGTGTTTGTCCCAATAAACAAAGAAAACCTCAACCCGAAAAACCCAAAAGCATCCTGCAGTAGCTAGTTTTCTCACACAGATCAGAAAGGTGCCTTTCCTTGAAGTACTGTTATTTCAATTTAGTTATCTTAACATTCCACTACTTGTAATGTATAGTTTATTTGGTTTCTGAAAGGCTATAAAAAAAGAATAGTCTGTAGCTTCTACCTATCACAGAAACATCCTAGCTGGATAAAAGATCAAGCCAAAGACAGGAAAAAAAGATACAGAAAATACAATCATAGTTACACCATAAACATGCAGCTCACTATTAATGCAAAACGGGATCAAAATGAATAGTACTAAGTAAGTTAACTTTTCAAAAGGAACCAAAAAGTCTTGAGACTTAAAATTTTACTGATTGATCTCTCAAACATTTCACCCTTTCCTCTTACATGAAGGAGATCAACTCCTAACTTGAGTAAAAGACTGAACCTCTATAAAATCCAGACTCCTAAAAGTTATATCTTTTCTGTCTTCTATTTTTTAGCTTGAACTCATCAGGACAGCAACATTTGTCAATATTTGAGAAGTACTTTTTATATTATAAGCCTTATCCAGCTAGATCATAAATTATGCCAGTATTACTAACTTGCTTAGCCTGGTTCAGGAAATTTTAAAAACATTTCTCCAAGAATCTACATAAGAAAGGAAATCACTGAGACTCTTCCAATTACTTCCTTTCCATAATCATGGCAGATAGGAAATAAATATAGCAGAAACATGTATAAAATGAAACTAAATTTATGTTGCAGTACTAAAATAAGAAATGACCTAGCAATAAATTTAAACTTAGTATAAAACTTGGTGTTTGTTATTTGGTTGACTTTTTTTGTTTTAACATCCCCTTAAGGATTTTTCTTTTAAATCAACACATGTTGAAGAAAAAACTATACATTATACTAAGAATAAAGTAGAAAAAAAAAAATTAGGATGCAGCAAAATGAAAAGAAGAAATAGTATCAAGCAGATACTAATGGAGACTAGACTTATTTGTAATTCCAACTAATTGTAATTGACGTTCTAACTTAGATAAAATTAAACAATACAGTTCAGGTTCTGCCAGAATTCTGATCTGCAAATAATTCTGTTAGTGCTGATTGTTATATCATATCATCATATTGGAAGCCTATTGGTTATGATATTGGCTGCTCTTTAAGGTACCAGTAGGAAACAGTGTAAAGACTAAAAAAGCATGGCATGGAATCATGAATATATGCTATGCTTTGAGTGAATTTACCTGCAAAATATTGTTAGAACCCCTTCAAATGGATTTTTCAGGCTCCACTTAAAAACTGTACCGTACAAATTTCCTGCTTTATGACAGAATATGTTGTCATGGCATTCCTTAAATGGTGTGCATTCCATTTCTCCCAGTAACCATGAATTTACTGGAGTCAATGTCCAGTCAGAAGACATTATCTGAAAGGAGAATCTGACAGCTGTTGCAAGGACAGCAAGTATATCTTCCATGGTACCTGCAAGAAAATACAATAAAAAGATATTTGACCTAAATACTTTGATCATGCTGCATGCATTAAATGTGTTTAGATTTTTGGCTTGTACTCCTAGTTTTTCATGAAGCATTTGCACCTTCATTCAGGCATTCTTTGGGAATTTACTTCTCACTTCTCATACCTACTTCTGTCAAGCAAAACAGTTGATTAATGGAGCACCACCAATATAATTAAAGCTCTTAAGATAAACATCACCTTGCCAAAAGAAGGCTATTAACAGCCTCCTGGGATAGGAAGATGACATGTCAGCTTTAGCAATGGTATAGCATTAAAGGAAGAAAAATTTAAATTCTTTGCAAACAATCAAAAGGATATTTCACTACATGAGCAAAAGCTCAGCTAAAAATCAATTCAATCAGGAATACTAAAAGAAAGGAAAATAAATGACCATAAAAGACATGTAGATGAGGAGGAAAAGCTTCAATCACTTTGGTCGTATTTAAGAGGTAATACTGTGTCAGAAAAAAACCCTATATATATATATAAGCATTCTGTACTCAGACATTTTCAAAATTATCCTTTCAAGATACCCTTCAGCATCAATGCTAGCACAAAACCCTACAGCAACTCCATTGTGAAAAATGTTCCATCTTGTATTTCACCCAGCTTTTAATTCCCAAAAGGCCTATGCAGTTCGTGTTCAAAGAGACAGATGTGACTACACCTTGAAAACTTAGCTTGGCATCACCTAAAATAAGCAGAAGAATCAAATACATAACTATTTATGAATCCAAAGTATATAATAAATCTATTTACCTGCACAGTAACTATTATCCCTTAACATCTTTACTGAAAATCTTCCATTTGAAATATCTTCCAGACTTAACACAATTTTCCCACAGAGTACAGTAATCTGTTTGCTCTCCTGTAAACCATCATTCCCCTGTTTTCGCCTCTTCGCATGTAGAAGAACTGCACAGCAGACATGATGAAACGCCAATAAAGGGGAAAGGCTGGTAACAGCAATGACTGTCTTTGCTCCATTCAGATGAACCCCTGAAGGTCTCTTAGGAAACTCTTTTTTCAGATCATCCTTGCTATGTAAGTCCAATTTAATCCTTTTTGGAGGTGGTTCAATTTGACATGAAGAAACAGCCAATGCCGAGAAGGCCTTGTTCAGCTTAATGATTTTACTTTGACACTTGATAATTGGAGAAATTGAAGAGAAGTCTTGATCCGTCACTAAAGATAAGCTGACATCATTCAGTGACCTGTGAAAATCCATACAATACAACTGCACTTCCAGTTCATATTTTTGCCATCTGACACATAACCATAACTCTGCAGATATGTATAGACATTTAAGACTACCTCAAATTCCAGTATCATTCCAGGTAAAGTCACAGAGTGGGCAAAGAGTATAAGTCCTTCACTTGACTATTTCAGCTAAGCTTAGTATAAAGATTTTCAAAATGTGGACTGAATTTTCAAAGAGCTTTTAGGAGTTCGATGCCTCACTGCAACTGAAAGAATTTGGATGTTTAATTCAGCCAGAAAAAGCTGAAAATTCTACATAACCTATGCAGATATTCTATGACATTTGCAAATTATTTTTAAAGATTTAACTTAGGTTTTAACAAAAAATTGCAGAAAGTATCAATTCTGCCCTTTTGAGGACTAAAAGCCCTTCTGATGATCCATATTTTTATAGATATAAAAATAAAATTGAAGGTAGAGTAAAATAAAAGGTTTAAGATACCATTACCTTAAACAAGCAGCAATTTCCTGAAATGTATGAAGTACTTTATTTATTCAACACAGGGTTCTTTCAATGAAATCCTAATATTACTGTTTCAGATCCTCTCTCAGTGAATACATTATTCTGTCAATCAGCTCAATCTCAAGATGTCACTGACATCTGACAGTCTTATAAATATCTCATTTTCTTTACGGAGAGGTATCACCACCTCATAATGCAATCTAAGATATCACTGCAATCTTGCATTAGTAGGAAGCACAAAAATAATCTATAAAGAATTTCAGTGTTGGAATAGAGAGAAAGCAAGCCCTTTTCCCCCAAAACACAGGATGTTGTATTACAGTACTGATCTGGAGCCCAGAAGACCCAGGTTCTGCTGCTAGCCTGCCAGGTAACTTTTGACTAGTGACTTCGCCGCAGACCTTTTCTCAACTGTAAAAATAGGGGAGAGGGCTAGATTGCTGCTGGATTTTAAAGTCTGAGGATCTCTGAAGCTATACAAGAATGAAGCATTTCATTTTCAAAACCAAAGTCATCATCATCAATTCTAAAAGAACAAACACTGGAAAGGCAAAAACAATCTCTTGCCTCAGTAGCTCTTAACAGGGGCTGTCAAGAGGATGAGGTCAACTTTCTTGTAAAGTTACAGCAATCTGGCAGTTGAGAAAGAATATACCCACAGCTCCAGCAGAAGGGCCAGAGGGTGTAACAGGTCAGCTCCCTCACAACCACTTGAATGATTTTCAGTGGCATCAGTAGTCTTTGAGCTCACCCTAACACAGACTCAGCTACACTACTTGAGGGAACATGGGTCAAAAGGCACGCTCTGACTTCACTAAAGTTTACATTACACAATGAACATCGTGAATTTATGTTTCATGTAGTCCAGTTTTTTTCAACCTGTGTGGAAAGGAGTTCCCTCTCTGTAAGGGGGAAATGACATAAGTAGTATTTACAACTGAACTGAGTAATTAAAATAAACAGAATAAACAAATAATTGTAAAGATGATAATAAGAACAAACAAATTATATTGAAGGTTTAAGTATTGTATGGCTGATCACTCTATCGTTCTACAAAATTTACACAATACATAAGCTTTGCAAATATTTTGACTGGATACTTGACTAGAAAAGTCAAAACCTAAGTATTTATTAAGTTGGTGAGAGAACTTAGTATGTTTTCTTTTGTGCTTCTTCAAGTAAATCACCCTTTAGGAATGGTAAGCAGTTCACAGTAAAACATCAGGAACTGTATACTTAAAACAGTCGTATTTACAACACATACTGATGTCAGCATAGCTATGTCAGCATGGACTGTAAAGAACCATAATTTTTGTCAAAAAAAGAGAAAACTCTTTTGTGAACAGTCTCTAGTGATTATACTCACACAACTGATTTCTGGCTATACAATGTCTTTTTTTTGCACAGTGCTAGAGAGAGACAAGCAGCAGCAACAATACTGACAAAGACACACGAAGAAACATTTCAAATACAGATGTTCAAAGCGCAAAAATTCAAAGCTTAAAAATCCACTCTCACTACTGCAGAGCTTAACCTGTGTTTTCACTTTCTATAAAACTACCAATGAAACTATTAGATAAATTTATATACTTACCAGTGACAGGATTCAGTTAGTTTTACTCCAACTACCAAGCTGTCACCCACAACACGCTGCCACAATTTCTCTGTGAAGTGCTCTGGGACTTCAGAGGCCAATGATTTCTCTTTACTAAGAGAATGAGGAGGATTTTCTACATCATCCCAGAGAGAGACAAGACCTTCCTTACAGAAAAACGTTTTTTTAGGTAAATTGAGTAGAGATACTGGTTCTTTTTATACTGGTTCTTTTTATACTGCATTATTCTGTGTTTTACCACAAATGATTGCTGCAAGAGCTTTTTAGATACATAGAACGAAATATATAAACTAGTTTATTCTCAACAGCAGGTTCAAAAGATAAAATTACATTTTCTTAAAACACATGATATCATGTTAAGTAAAACTCATTCTGTCCTTGTGAACATCACACGTCTAAATCTTGACCTGTCACACAACTAATTGTCCAAAGATTTAAGGTACTAGAATTTATTCTATATCAGTGCATTTAATTGCTCAACACTTTGTTGTCAAAACTGGCTAACTTGAAAGGGACCACAACAGTAACTGAAAGGGAGATCAACTCCATTTCAGTTAAACTAGGAGGCTTTTTTGGAGTCACATATTAAGATAACATTTTCCCAACCTCCATCACCTTCTCAGCCCACAGTTCAATCTGCCCCCATTATAAAATCGATCTCTCTCACACAGATCTATGACAGCTCACTTTTTGTAACATGTTAGATCACAGACAGATACTCAGTCTCTAGGCAACTGTGCCAATTAGGACTGTACACTCCCCTACTGTTTGTCACCAACTCAGAGGTTACTCCTCCATACAACTCAGTTGTCAGGAGGTGTTGTGCACATCAATTTCAAGCAAAGACAAAAGACAACTAAATTCACTCTTAAGTACATACACTAGCAAGCTAAGATAATGAAACAAACTTAAAAGGCAGATTAATGAGTTTTGATAGTGGCAACCCCTACTGGTGAAAGTAAGAAGTGGTTGAGGGCAACACCCTCTGCAAATGGCTCAGCAGAGTTCAGAAGTGATCTGTATCATCTTCTGCATTTTACCTCTTCTGCCTTTGGTAGAATATGGGTTCTTTCTTCAACAAGATCTATCAATGCTCTGCAAGATTCAAGAATAACCCTCTTTTGGAGTTCTAAATGCTGCTGTAGCTCTCGAACAGAGGTGAAACCAGCCTGTAAGAGATAAGAATGATCATTAGACTTATGCTTATGTCTACTGCAAAAAAGAAAGGTTTTTATACCAAAATACCTTTTCAGCTTTCCATTTTTATGCAAGTATCACAAGCCAAGATCCTGGCATTCCTCATATAGTGTTTCTAAAAAATGTTCATGTCAGGCTACTCTGTTGCAAAATATGAATCTCAGAATCTTGGTCTCTCAATATTAAATCTAGAGTTTAAGATAAATATTAAGGTAAACTATATCAAATTATGTAGATATTCAGATCTTTCATTATTAATTCTTCTTCATTTTTTCACTGATATCAATTTCATGTTATTATCAAGATTTGTATTGGTTATTGGTCAAGTAAATGAACTGAAGAGTTGGCAGATTTACAAACAGACATACATGCTGGCTATGTCTCAGTAGGGAAAAAACAAAAAAACCAAAAAAACCCAACACAACAACAAAAATAATAAAAAAAAAGAACAAATTAAAAAGCACCAACTTCTCAGGTTTTCAGCAAGCTCCTCAAAAGCTATTATCTGAAAAGCAAGATCCTAAGAAGACCGATGCTGCCAAGGAGTGAACAAACTCACCACTGGAATGCAAAACCAAACTTCCCTCTTCCCCATCCCCTCAGAAAATCCCCAAAGCCCCCTAGACAGGATCACACATAACACCAATATAAGCCTGAATAAAAAAAATAATTCATGCAAGCAAAGTGATGTCCTCTGCTCAAGCTGCAATGGCAAAGGGCATTTAGAACAAGTAGCAGGCAATATGAAGTTCTGTAAAAAATTCATCTATCAAACCATGCATCCAAGTACCAGATTCCAAGAAATAATCCAGTGCCACTCTTGAGTTAGGAGACAGAAATGAAGAGTTAAGAACAAAGATGAGTCTACAATACCTTCCTGATTGAGGTCATCAGAATACTAAACCATTGTTTACTCCCATTGGAGCCAACTCCTGAATAAACAACTAAGGAACAGAAAGCAAATAGGGAAGCACAGACTTGGAAGCAGTCAAAATGGCCAAAAATTCAGTGTCGTATGATGCTTGCTGACCAATCTGACTTTTGGAAGCCCTTTTTCCTCATAAAGCAACACAAGAAAGAGACCTGAAATTTACCACGTGGCAAACCCAAGACTGAGGAGTGCCCACCATCGACTCTCTCTGGCACAAGGGACAGGCACATCCTTTCTTGCTGTATGCCAAGATGTGCTGCACAACAAGCATCAGAATTTCCAAGCTTTGCGCTGTGAAACTAAGAAAATAAAACTAGATCACCTTAGAACAGAAAATAAACAGGAACATAAAAGCAAGGCAGTCCAGAGCCAAACACAACAGAGCTGTGAGTATATCCGGCATTATAATCCTTACAAAAGTGTTAAGTATTTGGGGAGGAGAACAGACCAGTAGATGTAAAGATACTTCTGACTTGTGGTATTTCTGCCAAAACAACCAAAACCATGAGAAGCCCTGTAACCTCAGCTGTTGTAATGTATCTGCAGTGCTCTGCCAAAGGATGTCTTCTTCAGAAGATTCTAAAACACATGTTAAAGAAAAATAAATCTTCATAGAAGAAAAGGCTGGATTCAGGCCCAAAAGCCTGTATATATAAGATAAATAGAGAACAGTTTAAAAATGCACAAACTGATCTATTTTTCCATTTCACTACCTCCAAAACACAACTTATAGATGTCTGTGTATAACATAAATGCAACCTACTTATATAGTGGACCATAATTCAGTCCTGCCAAAATTTTCACATGGCTAGAAAACAGCTGTGCAGATATGAAACAAGGGTAAAGCAACAGAGGATGAAAAAGGGCTGTATCTGCTTCATTTTGCTCTAAAAGGCAAGATTCCACAGAGACTGTCAAAACGTGAGTTGATTGGCAATTTCTAGAATACCTGAACTTTGATGACAAATATCAGGAGGATCCACTCCGAGACTAAATAATCTTTGGAAATTCCCAAGCTAAGTAAAATACAGGTTTCAAACCAGAACCCTATTGCTTCAAAACAATCATCTCTGAAATTCAATTATACCTCAGATTACAAAAACCAGCAAGAGTACTTGCAAATAGAATACAGAACAATGGAGATCTCAACAATGAAACAACAGTAAGGTTAAAAAGAAATATCTGTACCTACTTCCAAATTCATCAGCTTGACAATTTCAAAGATTTACAGCATTGAAACACAGGAAGATTTCCAACTTGCTTACAGTACTTGTGCTAGCATGTGGCTTTGAAAATCAGAGATTAAAAAGATCTAAAAACACTGAAATAAATGAGGTCTTATGAAGGATTCTGTGTCTGTAAGAACAACTTTATCGGCACATGATAAATGAAATCTCCAGCCAGCGGCTTGTTTCCAGCAGAACCAGGAGAAAGTGCAAACCAGATTATTCATTTAATCCTAACACAGATGCAAAAAAGCATTTTGACCACCGTTCTCCAAACAACTGCTTTTATCTTTTAGAAGATGCAAAACATCTCTTTAGACATCTTGTTTGTATTAGAACTAGAAAAATCATTTCTTTTTCAGTCGTTTCCTAATATGCCCTCCCTTTATTTATTTATTAACCTGCAAACTATTGCCAGTTAATTTGCTTCATTTTCAAAGGTTGGAAATAAGACTGACACAATACCCCACTTAGTTTTCACTAATTCTCAAATTATGGGAATAATTACCTTGTATCTTGTTGTTAAAGCACTTTTAGCAAACTAACAATAGCCTCATATCTCAATCTGAGATCTGACTCAATATGAGCTTTTTTTTTTTTAATAATCTTCCTATTTTGCCAACTATTATGCATTCGGTATAGGCCAATACACACACTACAAAAGCACATCTTGGTGCATATGCTGGGTGTTTACTAACAGGATGAAAGACAGAAAGGCAGGTAGAAAGTTAAGCAGAAAGGCAATGGTATATTCCCACGGATTGTTTGGGCTCTAGCAAGTTTCTCCCAGCTTGTTTTATGAATGATGCTAATTAAAAGAAGGATACATTTTAGCTTCACCTACTGTACTTTGCAAAATTACCCTTATAAAACTGCTAGGAACAGGAGGAGAAACATCAGCAGGTGGTAAAACAACAGTAACCAACTTGTGCAAAAGCACTGGGATCCTGGCACTACACAATCTGAAAGTTATGGGGTGTGGAACAAAAGAAGTAAGTGTTTTATTAAACTGGTATTTAAACATCTATGAGTGAAATGACTATTAAGAAGCCTTGATAAGGTAGCTTCAGCATTAGCTCAAACTTTTAATTAAAATTAACTAGACCTTTACAGTTACCCAAACGTATTTATAATGACTGAGAGAACTGAAACACAGACAACCACTGATTTAAGAATAGATACTTAGTATGTAGTTTTTTTTCCTGAAGCACTTCTTCAAAAAAACCAGCATAATTCACCTCACCCTTTAGAAAATGTAATGACACAGAAAAATAATTCATAGAAAATACGAAGGCAGAACAGTTGAGTACAAACCTGCAATCTTGTTTCAAGGGCTTGGACAGTAAGCAAACCATTCTCCTGCAATCCTTCTGTGGCAGGAACATCATGTTTAAAATTAATACCACTCTGAAAGAAGACAAAACCAAAACCATGAATGAATTAAAAAGCTGAAAGTACAGTCTATTACACAACATTATAAAATTCTATGGGAAAACACAGAAAACCAGCAAAACCACACGATGCCTTTTAAAAGAAAAATCTTATCTTCTGAAAGCAATTAGAATTTGATAATACATAATGGAAATACCCAATTATGGGAAGCTAATTAACAAGCACTATGGCCTTAATTAAGAGCCCTTAGCCAAAATGTAAATATTGTAGCAAAACTGTTACATATGTGAAGCATTTTCAAATGCATTAATTTCCCAAAAGAATGTTAATACTATCAAGGAAGTAGATAATCTCTTCAGATAACTTATGATTACAGCAGGGAATATTGTATTCAAACTTCAGGGTATTTCACAGCACACATCCAATTTCACTTTGCACCAATACTTCAGTGATTTGTTGAGGTTTTCTTAAATTAGTAAGCATGGACTGAGTAGCTGAGGAAAGGCAAGCTTGACTTACTGCATAGTCAACCCCTTCAAGGTCTGTTATTTTGAATGTACTTAACACATCTGTATTGGAGTCATCCTTAAAGAGGAGTAACAGTTGCTCACTTCCAGAGCCAATAAAATCATCCACCAGAACACACTTCACTTTTTGGCATTTGGAAGCCACCTACAGTAGAGAAGGTTTGAAAAGAGACTTATTTGAGATCTCATTTTGCAGAAGCTTACTTTTTATAAAGAGGCAGCTTATTCAGGTGTGTGGAATACAGCAGTTTTAAGTTTTAAGCTCTCACTCTCACCCTACGTAACTCCGGGGAAAATTAGCCATTTCTCTTTAAAGATCACTTTCCAGAATACAGGTTGCAGAGATGACAACTTTTCAGTGTACTCAAATGGCTGAATGCTGTAATATTTTTTTAGAACAGTAATACCTGCAGATCAGTTAAAGGCATTATAACTTTGACAGTGACAAATATTTTTGCTTCATTACACACTTAAATATTGTTGAAATGTAAAGACAAATTTGTACAATAATGCCGACAGCTAAGTAGGACAAATTTTTATTTCCTGAGTTATGTAAGTCTTCTTGTCATGTTATTACAAAACCCTAGCACTTAACTTTGTCTCTTCTAACTTTAAGGAACAATAGCAAGGCCTCTTCTTGTCATGAAACAACACTTTTTGTTACTAGGAAATGAGACTCAAAAAGCTTTTAAATTCCAATGAGTAGTTTATGCTTTGCAACAATATCAGTTTAACATAAATTATGTAGGCACACTTATAACTGTCTTACAACTTCAAGTTCTCACACTACTGCAGTTTTCAATTAGCAAAAGAAGCTTTGCCTCACATGCATTAAGTGTATTTTTCAGATACAGAATCCCAGTTTCACTTTCAGATATGTAAGCAATGAAAGCAATATAATCTCATACTTTAGACTGGTTATTTTAAGAGCAGCAACAATAACAAACAAGAAATCTAACAAATTTAAATGCGCAGTTTTTCCAGCTGCAGGAACTTCCCATAAGACAACATAAACAAAAAAGATAGTAGTAAAATGGAGCTGTTTAAAGCCCCCAGTACCTGTAAGCTGTCTCTCCTCTGTACAACACAGCTATTTCCAAAGGCAAAAGACACAATAATTAGCAAATCATTGCTACTGGTTACAGCTGTTTTTACTGAACATGGTTTCTCGAAAGGAAGCTCACAAACACCTTTAGGGAGACCATTTTGGAACCAAATAAGCTGGTTCTTGTGCGTTATGGCAACAAGTGATATTCGGAGCTGGTTTTTCAGTCTCTCACTCTTGCAGACATAGACAGAAGATACCACTCTGCTGTAAGCATGGGGCATGAAGCATGTGCCAGTCAGCATTCTCTGTGTTTGAACTGCGTATCCAAAAAACTCGCTACCCCAGATGGCTCTGTCTGAAGTGGAAAACTCATCTGCATCTTCACTCTCTGGCAGACAAGCAGTTCTTATCCCTAGGACAACAGTGCCTTCACCTACAATTTCACCTGTCCACACAACTGAAGAAAGCTGAAGAGGAGCACTTCGAACCATACAGGTATTGGATGAGATGTAAAACAGCTTGTTGATATGTCTCCACAACACTGACGGGCCAGCAAACAACATGATGTCTTCTTTCAGCTCATAATCCAATTTAAAATGAAAGGACTGCTCAAACTGATTTGAACTGTGAAGCAACAGTAAAATGTAATTGAAATTATTCCGTTTTTTCTTTTTCATCAAAATGCAGGGAAGAATAATCCCTGTTCTGGAATCTGTTGTGCAGCTACAACAAATCATTTCAATCTTTGAGTGACTGGCATGCATGCTGAATGCTCCAGAAGACTTCTGAACAAACACCTTAGTGTCTCTGTTGAACACCATTCTTCTGACACATAAATTCATTGTTTTATCAGCTGCTCCCTCCACATGTTTTGGTTTTGACAGCTGAAATACAAGGACTTCACCATTGTAGGACAAGAGTTGTTCTTGCTCACTCAGAAGCATCTTGATTTATCTTTATGTATATGCCTCTACAAGAAAACCATATGCATCACCAAGGATTATTTCTTTGTGAGAATTTCAATCTGTCTGGATGTTTCTCACCTACAAAAGCAAACAAGAAAAAAAAGATAAATTGTTTTAGGACTAGCTGAACTGATCTTTAAGAAAACCTATACACTGTAAAGCAATAACATGAGCGATTGAAGAATGAGGCCAGTATGTAGTTTAATATCACAGATTAAAAACGAAGTTGAGTAACTTTGCACTGCCAGATTTAAGTAACAGAAACGTTTCAGAAACACTTATTTGCCAGTATGCATTCTCTGGTTGTCCACAGCTGCACGGCATAATATAAACTGATAGAAACCAAACCAAACCGTGCACTTGCAGTTTGTGTGACTGAATGGGAGGTGTCAGCGCCACAAATATACTGAGCAGATTGGAAAGCAACGGTGCTTGGATTGCCAAATTTAAGAACCTTGTCTCAGGAGTAGTGCTTGTTAACAATTACAGTTCATTTCTTGTTAAAACCATAAAGCCTCGCTAAGGAGAAGGCTCTCTGAAGAAGCGCACAGTCATTTTGCGTCTCCCTCCCTTCCTCCCTGCCCACAGAAGAGCCCCGGGGCCCCCGAGCGAACCGCAGCCGTCTCACCAAGTTTCGCTCAACTTCCGGGGTCTGCACGGACGCCGCTCACCCGGCTCAGGCAGCGTTACCGCCCGGCCCGGGCCACGCGAGCTCCCGCTGAGAGAGCGGGCACGGACGGGGGCAGCAACCGCGGGCTCCGCACCGGCAGGGCCTCACCCGTGTGCCCAGGCCACTGCCAGAGCTCCACACGGCTCCCGAGGCCGCTCCCACGGCAGTTCCCGGCCGGGCGGGATCCTCCGAAGCTCCCGCCTCGGGGAGCACGACGGGAGCGGAGTCGGGGAAGGGGCGGGGCCTCGCGGCTCTCAGCGGCACTGAAGCCCCGCCCCCGCCGGGGTCACGCGGCGCTCCGTCCCCTTTTCCCGCCNGCTGCTCATCTCATCTGACCTGAACACGCGATGCTCTTGCCTCGGGAGGTGCCTGCCTGCCTGCCTGCCTGCCTGCCTGCCTGCCTGCCTGCCTGCCTGCCTGCCTGCCTGCCTGCCTGCCTGCCTGCCTGCCTGCATGTAGCTGCCCGGGGTTGGGCGGGGCGGGTGGCCCGGCCCTGCCGCACAGGTGAGGTGCTGGGGCTGGCTGGGGTCTCTTGGGGTCCCGGCCTTTCCCTTCCTTCTACGGCCTCCCGTTCCTTGTTTCGTTTCAGCAGCGGCAGGACAAGGCGGCGCTGATCAGCGAGACCCGGCGGCGTTTCGAGGCGGAGTACCTGCCAGGTGAGCCGTGGGCGGGCGGCGAGCGGGGGATGCGCTCCCTGGGGCTTGTCCGCTGTCGCTTTTCCCCTCTGCGTGTCAGATGCCCCCTTTCCCAAGTGACTGGGTGTTTGTGCTTTTGCACAGAATCAGTTAGGTTGGAAAAGACCTCTGGCATCATCGAGGCCAACCTAAGACTGAACACCCCTGTGGCACTGAGTGCCATGTCCGGTCTTTATCCTTCAGCACCTCCGGGGACGGCGACTTCAGCACCTCCCTGGGCAGCCCATTCAAATATCTAATAATTTTTCTGTGAAGAATTTCTTCCTAATATCCAACCTAAACCTCCCTGGTGCAGCGTAAGGTGTCCAAAGCTGTGGGTAGGGATGATGCCCGGTGTATTTCTCTGCTGGCTCTCAGTGGTGTCTGTCCGTCTGTCTGTCTGCTGGGTTGCTGTCTTGGGCTTCAAGACCTGTCGGGGCAAAGCTCTGGGTCCCTTTTCCTTCCTTCTGCCTTCTGGCTGTAGAGTGGTGTCTGGGACACTGCTGTGCTTGGTGCTTTTTGGACACAAATCATGGAGGGGAAGTGGGAAGAGAAGAATTCTGCCCTTGACGAGTTTGTCAAGGGAGGAGTTGCTTTACTGGAGTAACTTGCACTGGAAATTCATGCAGGCCATAATTGAGATCATGCTGATGTCCCTAACATCACACTAGTGTCACACAAGGTGTCCAGCTCAGTTTTTAAGTGCAGGTGCATTTAAACCTGTAAATGAAGGCCGAGACATGGTGGGGATGCCTAGGGGAGAGGGAAGACTGGGGTAAGCCTGACGGGGTTTTCTTTCATGTCAAGGTTGATTTGCATTGCTGATGATGGAAGAACATACAGTAGAACAACTGTAGTAAGCAGAACATTTTATTATGACTCTCTAGAGGCTTTTCATTAAAAACATGCTTCTATCCAATTTTAAATGTAAATATAGTAAGAGTCCAGGAGTTGTGTTACCTGCATCTCCTTTAATATAAGCCTCAATCCTGCAAACACAGGCCTTGCTTTGATGTTTTTGATCAGAATTATTGAGGTTATGTTACTCTCACTTTTATGTAAGAGTTACATGTTTCTATGACTTCTTTGTAATTGGCCAGAACACTTTTTTTGGGAAACCTTGAGGGTGGTACAACTTTGTCTCCTATGGTTGCTCTGCTAACTTTCATAAAGGAGACTACTTTGGCCTTGGTTAGAGATGACTTATGTTTCTGGCAAGATGACAAAATTATTAGAAAGTCTTGAAGCAGAGAGAACTTCTCTTACCATTTGAAATTCATATTTCTAAATGAATAAAGGTATCTTTGGAAAGCTCAGGCTCAGGTGAGTGGAGGATTACCTTAAATTCTAGATTCTTTTGGATCTTAATCTTTTCGGTTAGTGTATATTTTCATATGTTAAGTGATTCAACTTGCTTTATATTCTATTATCCCAGAATCACACTCATAAGTCATTACTTCAGAAAGCTTAGAAATGCTTTGGGACAGTTGCTGTGGAAAGGGAGTATTACCCTTGCAGTTTACCAAAATCTTGGAATTCTGCAAGTTTCTCTAATTGTAATGAAGCCTCTGTTGGGCTGGTTGATACAGCCATTAAAATAATTGAATACTGTTGCAAGGTAAGCCCTAATCCTATTTGTAGTGTTTTGAACACGTTTTTCTCAGTAAGCCCATTTTTGGGTCATGATTTAGGGCTCTTAGCCCTTTCAAGCAAATAGGATTAGGACTTTTTTGAGTTTATGTTCTTAAGTCTCTGCCTGAAATTAAGGAATTCCAGAAGCAAATTAATGTTGTTGTACCACTTCCAAGTGTGCAAAACATGGGATTTCAGTTTTATGGTGGTCATCCAGCCTTAACTGTGTGTTCTAAAATATATTCTTTTATGCTTCTTAATCAAAAGGAACATGGAGGTGCATGTGTGCAGACATCCCCAAACCTGTGAGTCTGTGGTGTAAGGGTACAAATGATTGCTTCATATGTAGTAGTTTTAATCTGCTTTCAAAACTAAGGGCACGTTTAGGCTACACTGAGAACCTGATCCTTCCTGTGGAAGTTTAGAGTGGTCATAGAATTGTGGGCCTCAACGGAGCAAACTTTATTCTATTTACAGGTGAGCTGCAGGTGTTAAAGGTTTGAGTAAAGTTTTCAGGCAGTTGAGTTTCTGGAGGTTGGAGCTCTCACTGTTTCATTTTCCCTCTGAGGAAAACAGTGTAACTGGTTATTCTAGGAACTTGGTGATTCTGATCATCAAATATGGTGAAGCAATTCTTCCACATTCTGTAACTCATACTTACTGGTTTCCCCCTGCACTCTCTCATGCAGGAAGAATTGGTAATGGTCACAGATGCTGTGATGGCCTTACAGTAATGTTTATTTTTGTTGTGAAATGAAAACTTTGGGGGCCATTGAAATCCTGATTTTTCATTGAAATCACTTATTGGCAGAACACTATTTTTACATTAGAGTAGAATCTATAAAAATATTATTATATAGCTGATTCAGAAAAGTCTAATATTCCAATATGTGTTGAATATTATAGTTTGACATTTCACATAAAAGTTACAGCCAAATAATATGCTGTGGCCTTGATAATTTTCAAGGTAGGCTGGGAAAAGTTTTGTTCAGCAGTTGAAAGCAACATAAATCTGTTTTTTGAATTGTACAGTTGTTTCATTTATGTGACTAAATCAGAAAATCGTTTTGATAGTTGGATACAGTGTGGAAAATAGTGTCAGAGAACCTTAGTGGCTCATTTCCCCAGAGTTTGCATGAGAACTTTCTTGCTGAAGGTCTTGAGCAAATTTGGCCACTCAGGGATTCTAGAAGGAAAGTTTGGCCACTGTTGGATCTTATCTGCAAGGAAGTGTTTAATATTAACTGGCATCTTGTGGTGGTTTTGTTCTCTTCACTTGTCTCTGGAACCCAGCTAAAAAGTTAACTTCAGTTCTTGTGAGGCATGTACATCCCAATAAATTAAAACTCTGGCATTTAAAATTGCATATTTCCAATAGTGAAAAGTTCCTGTCAGTCCAGTAGACTAATAAACACTGCCTGATGTGGTAGGTAGACAGTGCTTTGTCTTCACAGTTTCTGGGCCTAATTTCTGTTTTGTCTGTTTGGATTCTTTGTGAGAGTTGGTGATGTAAATGATTTTGGTAGTAAAAGGAACAATGAAAACAAAAGATTATTTTCTAGCACTGACTGGTACTAACAGTGTTTTCTAGCAAACAGCCATGTCTTTTTCTATAGTGAATTTTCATTCCTTAGAGGATTTCTAAAATTAGCTTTTATATCTGGGCTATTACTTTCTATTTTAATATTACAATGGAAATTATTTATTTAATATCTATTAAACCTTATAATTTAATTTATAATTAAATCTGATTAGATGTTTCTAGTCAACAGGTTTTCCTCGCATTTCCTTTTGCATATTTACCATTTCTAATTGCCTGTATTTCCTGTCCTCCCCATTTACATCCTTTTACTTTCTCCTGTAGGCAAAGCTTAACTTCCAAAAAAAGGTTTTGCAAGAGAGGTTTCCCACTGCAATTTAAAGGATTACATTTCATCATGGCTTTCTTTAAACCAGTACCAAATGTGTTTTGTTAATCGTATTGTCTGATTACAAATAAATTTTAGACATGTGGTGCATCCTTAAAAAAACCTCGTGGTATGACTATTGTAAAAGATTCTTAAAATAATGTTTTACATACCTGCTTGTGTCTTTTAATGCTCTGAAAAATCTGTTTTCCCTGGTTCTTGACTTTCAGGCTGAGGATGGTGGAAGGCTGAGATAGGAAACATACTTTTATAAAAAGCTCTGTAATATTAATGACTGAGCCTTCTGTTAATAGTATTCTCTACTGTTACTGAGAGTGTTCAGTTTTGCTAAAAGTTTCTCATCTTGTGGAGGCAGGTATCTGTTTATTGCTGTTTGTTATTGAAATAATTCTTTATTGGACTGAAATAGTTTTCTTTATCCCTGTCCCTGTATGGCTACTGACCTTCTTAAATTGTTTTCAGTCTTGCTGATTTCCTCATCTAGCAATTGAAGGCACATACCTGAATTTGTTATAGTACTTAGCTTAATGTTTGGCATCAACAAGCCAATTAAAATGGGTTTGCTTTTTCCAGCCAAGGTCAGAGGAATCATTATGACCATTTCAGACTGAGACTTCTTGGCTGAAATAGCTTTAAGGCAGTAGTTAAATTGAGAGTCTTTGTGTGATGGAGCACTTGACATACTTTTCTAAGTTGCTTCCCCCCCTCCATTTTGTACAATGAATTGTTGGTTTGTTTTTTTTTTTCTCTATTCAAAGGCGTGAAGCTGCAATCCCTAATTAGCTTTATGTATGTCTTGTTCTTTTCCTCATAAGAGTTCGTTCTTAAGGGAGGAGTCATTCAGGCTGTGAATTCTGGACTTCTCTGGACTAATTTAGTGCAGGACTGAGCTGCACTGCCTGGTTTTGAGTCCTGTAGTCTTTCTTCTATATTCCCGTTGAATATTCTCAAATTTGTGTAATTTTTTCTAAAGCACGAACACGGGAAGAAAACACAACAGTAGCTCTCCTAGTAATCACACAACTGGTCATGTTGTAAGGGACCACAGTGGGTCATCCGGTTCAACCTTTCTGCTCAGGCAGAGTCATCTTAGAGCACCTGGCACAGGATTGCCTCCAGACTATTCTTGAATATGTCCAGTGGGGGAGACTCCACAACCTCTCCAGGTGCTCTGTTCCAGTGCACGCTCACCTGCACAGTAAAGAAGTTCTTCCTCATCTTCAGGCGGAACTTCCTGTGCATTAGTTTCTGCCCGTTGCCTCTTGTCCTATTGCTCAGCACCACCAAGAAGATTCTCTCCTGGCTCCATCCCCATGGCATTCCTCCCTGCAGATACTTAGACACTGATAAGGTCTCCTCCAGACTAAACAGGCGGAGATCCCTCAGGCTGTTCTTGTAAGAGAGATGCTTCAGTCCCTTAACTGTCTTTATAGCCTGCTGTAGATAGCATTGATAAAAGAATGATGGGAAGAGAAGGGATGTGACAATTTGTGCATCAAAGACTTAACATTGTTCTAGTGAAAGTATTGCAGTGAAATTCATGTTCATTCAGTTTTGCGCAATTCTGAGGTTGTTTTCAGAGCTGTTGTCTGATATTACAGAAGATCCTTTATGTTGAAACATAGTAATTGATACAGTTTCACTGTAAGTTTCTGTGCTTGAAGAAGACAACTATTAAAAGGGCAGGATGTGCTCATGGAAAAAACAGAACTCCTCACTTAAATAAAAAAAAAACCTAAGGTGAGTAATACAAGTACTATAAGAAGCTGCTGTTCAAACAGAACTTTGTCTTCTTCTAGTCTTTTCCCTTGACCTCAAATGTTCAGTGAGGAAATGAAAGTAACTTTAAGTAACTATTTTCAAAATAAGGGTAAATACCTGGTCAATCTTGCTCACTCACATTTTCCTGAAGGCCTTTTAGCTAAAGGAATAAAGAGGGCTAATGGTGGCCTCTTCTCCTTGCTATTGTCACTGTTACTCTCTCATATATAACTTAGCAAGTTTGATATTTACCGGAGCATCAAACCCAAATTCTAAGTAGATCATGGTTTTTCTTGCTCTTGTATCAGGGTCTTGCTTGGTTTTTACACAACGTACCAGCTCAATGGAAAATTCTTCCAGATTCCAGTCTTGCCTCTTTCACAGGGTGTTGAACTATTCTGTGATACAGAAAGATACAGAATCCCTGGGACTAAGGGAGTAATCAAGTTTCTAAACTTCTGGACTATGAAATGTTTCACAAAAGTCTGGCACTGCTGTTACATACGTGGTTTTCACTATCTTTTTCTGAGCAAAAGTAGCTATTAATGTTGTTCTTTGTTACCTTTAGGACAAGTGGTGTGTGTTGCAAATACTTTATGAAGTTCTGTTCTTTGTGGGCTTAAATACAGAGATGTCCATCTTCCTGAGTTCAGAGTGACTAACCTTAGTGTCTCAGTGTCTTAGTGGCAGTTTCACAAAGTGTGAAGAATCAAGCACCTGATTTTCTGTTGAGAAAAGTATCAGTTTGTGTTTACAGGTATCACAAGTGGCTAGGCTTGGGGGTTGTCTGAGGTAAGTTACTTCAGTTTATAGTTTCACTTGAGTTTGGGTGTCCCTCACCTTCTGTTTTCTTTTTGGCTTCTTAATTGTGGTGCAGGATGTATTTAAATTACATGTTGAGAACTGCAAATGTCTTTTCTTTCAACTGATTCTGCTTTAATTCCACAAGTTTCTAATAATACAGTAACTGCAGTCAAGTGTTCCAGGAGTAATTTAAATTTAGAAACATTCAGGTTATTTCACAGCATAGTTTGAAAACAAGTTTCCAGATGTCTGTAAAATTATGTGACGCGTACAGATTTAAAGAGGAATTCTTCCTCTGAGCTGACACATTTTTAATCACTGGGTTCTTGGAAGGACTCCAGCAATTTCATATCACTCTGCTTTATATGTGGGATAAAACACCTTTATTTTCAGTTCACTTTCTCATCTTAAATTTTACTTATTTTGTAGCAAGAATGGGATAAATCAGGTAAAAGTCATACAGTAATCAGTTCTTCTATTGTTCTGTCAATCTTGTTAAGCTTACCTGATTCAAATACTGGCGTTCTGCAAGTGCTTGTGGATGCAGAATGTGACTAGTTGTTCCCCTTGGTTTAGTGTGTGTTGTTTTATATATATAAATTAAGATTACATACTCCTTGTTGAGAATTTTCAACTATCCCTATCTCTGAATCCAGCTTGCTTCCCATTGTTGTTGGAAGTTTGGATAAAACATTTGCTCTGTTCCTCTTCTGTTTTCTTAAAATATTCAGAAAGTTAAATTTCTATATTTATTTAAATATTATCTAAGTTCAGAGTTTGGGAGGATTTGTTAGTGGCTGAGAAATGTGTTCTGAGTCTTGTTTCACATAATGATATCTCAATATTTTTAAGTTACAGTTTGATATGCGGTGCACAATTCTGTCATTGTGACAGCTGTGCTCTCAAACAAATACTGAAAGCAGAGAAGAGAGCCTCAGAAAGTGGTGTGAAGTGTTACCTTGTTGAGTTTTTACAGAATCACAAAGTATTCTGAGTTGGAAGGGACCACAAGCTTCATCAAGTGCAGCCCTTAGGTGAATGGCCCCCACAGAGATCGAACCCACAACCTTAGCATTACTTGCACCAGGCTCTAACCAACTGAGATAATCTCAGGGTTCTGGTGGTGGGTTTTCTCTTCAATTACACAGGACCCAAATCCCTTTTATAAACAGAATATACATGGGACTGTTTTCAGCAAAATACGTGGCTGATGGATCAACTGTGGTCACTCGAGGCTGGAAGCTAGTGCATGTAACAGGTTACTGAACCAAGGCGAAGTGAGGTGGCTCAGGGCACTGGAGACATGTAGTCCTGATGTTCAAATATTTGATCTCACAAAGCCCTAGTGGTTAAGTCTTTTGAGTGGTAGGTATAACTTGAATAGCCTGTGTACCATAGAGAATAATGCAGAGCTCAGAACAGCCACTGTGCTATGGCTGAGAGAAACCAGTGCTTCTCTTGCTTTACCTGACTGTGGATGTGATAGCTTAGTTACTGTACATGACAGCGTCTCCTAGGGGATTATGGGTTGGAATGCATGTTACATGAAAAGAGGCTGTGGAGGCATTCTACCCTTTAGAGTTTTCAAAACATGACTGGAAAAAAAAGTACCTAACCTGTTTGAACTTGAAAGTTAACCTTGCTGCGAGCAGGGAGGAATTAGGACTGAGGTGTCCTGCAGAAATCTTCAATGTTAGCTTTTGCTTTTTACTTGAATCTAAGTACTGCTAGCTTTTCTCAGGCAAAACTATCCACATCCTGAATCATTGGGGGAATAATAAAATTTCAAATGAGCAGTTGAGACTACAAATTTCATACCCAGAATTTTTGCAGTCCATCTGTCGTTGACTTAGAGCCACAGGGAAGTTAAGCATTTCAGTCTTGTGCTAAGTGATCACTTTACTGGGCTTAGTCAAACTATAGGAATCAGCTGTCTTGTGCAAGTATGGAAATGATGAGAGAAGGAACTTAAATAGTTATAGAGGTTTTAGTGGATTGCAGGCTTTTGGGCAGAGAGGAGCAAGGAGGGGACTAAGATTAAGGAAAGCATGATTTTAACTCTAGGCTTTTTTAAAGAACAAGGTAAGGTAGTGGGATGGGATCAAGGGAAGGAGAAATTTGAAACCTAATGAATAAGGAACCCAGTAGATAATGTATGTGAGAAGCAGTCAGATGTGAAGAGATGTGCTGGGGGAGTGCAACTATAATAACTCTTAGTGGATGGACACATGTAAAATTGGTATATTTTTACAGCAGCTATGTTGACTAATTTGTGACAGGAAACACTATAAATTGAGAGACAAGTAAAATAGGTTGTATCTTTGCATGTAGACCAGTAAAACTACAAATATTGGCAGAATTTAATGGTGTCTTTCTCTTAACATTTTCCTTCATTGAAATATGCATCCCCAAACCACCCACAGTTCTGAGCAGTTTAATTATGATTAATCTGAAAGTAGTTACTTTGAGTTTGTTGCTGCTGACAAAGGAATAGTCTTTGCAGTATGTGATGATTAACATGGATTTTTATTAATGATCAGTCTTAAATGCATGCTTATCTTGGAAAAAAAAATTATGTGAATAGCTTAAAAGTGTAAGTTTTTCTTTTAGTACTTAGCAAAGAGACGTGTATCAGTGTCTGTTGCATTCTGAAGACTGTTTCTATCATGGGCTCGTGATTTACATTGTTTACACCAATTTCTCAGACAGAGGAGCATTGTTTTAAAAACTGAGCTTTTGTTTAAACATATCTACAATAGGAGTAGGTCCACTTGGGTATTTGTATTTTATAAACTTCCTTGTTAAAAATAAGAAAAGCAGCAACAACTCCTATTTCATCTGAAGTATTCCCTAAAGCTGTTATCCTGTTGCTAATGTGGTAGAAGAGGTTAAGTCTTTGGGCTTTTATACTTCTCTAGAGCTGCATGTAGTTTGTGTTTGGTGGGGTAACAATTTATAACAAGTGGAAACAGTGCAATTTTTTTACAGAAAACAATTTTGTTTGATGCAGTTACGTATCGCGTGTAGTCAAAAATAGTAATTTTAACATTTATTGTCTGACATTTTGTGGTCTGACAAGCTGATGCCTGTAAGTGTGAGCTAGTGATGCCTAATATGCAGATTCATCAGTACAGAGATTCTTAGACTATATAATAATTCATGTTAATTACAAAAAACTGGCTTTAGGAAAATTACACCAGTCCTACAGGTACCTTCTTGTTTTCTAATGTTTTTTTTTTTTCTTTGAATAGGAATCACAGAAAATGTTTGTCTAGTGAGAGTAATCTTGTAGTGTCCCTAAATAGCATCACAGCAAGTTTTAATCAATTTATTATGCTCTGCCTTGTTTGCTTAAATTTGAAACTGCAAAAGAAATCCTATGTACCTAGTAGATACTTATATACGTACACTTGACAAATCTTTCCATGGTTTTTGTAGCAAATGCTGTGTTCTTACACTAATTTATTTATTTATTTGCTAGATAAATCAGATAAATATGATCCTAGAGATGTGGAAAGACTTCAGCAAGATGATAAATGGGTTGAAAACTATCTGATTTGGCGCCATGATGTTGTGGATGATACTTTAAAGATGATTGATGAAAGCTTTCAGTGGAGGAAAGAATATACAGTTAATGGTAAGCTACATTTACATAATGATTTTTGAAGGTGTGTTGCTTTTCTGTGGAAATACAACTGACTTCTATATGTAGTTTCATTAAGCATCTCTTCGAGGCCTTGCAAGTACCACAGGTAACTTCTTTTTATTTTCTGGTTTTTGGGGTTTTTTTTTCTAATTCTTACTAGCTCTCATGTTTTGTCTCCTTGCATTTACTTGAGTGGAGTCCTAAAAAAAAACTCAAACAACAAAATCCCCACAACAAACAGGGCTCTCTTGTTCATTGTAATAGCCCTGCTCTGGCACACTGAGTAGAATAGATCTCATTTTTGTGCTGTGAGAATGTTTTGAAGGGGAGGGACCTCTATCTATAGGACTTCACAATCTGAATTTAAAGGTAGAGCAAGGGGAGGAGGGCTGCAAATATGAGCCAGATAAATATTTGCAGCATTGTTTTCTTACATAGATTATTTTATTCTTATTTCTCAGTAAATAGATCCTACTCTATAATGTTAGTGGAAGAAGATAGAGAGATTTCAAATGATCTCAGTATTTGCTTTACTAAAGGCCTCAGACAGTGGTTTGTAAAGATATCTCTATATTTTGTAGCTAGATCATTGCATTTTTAGAGACTTAACGTGTTAAGTTACAATGTGATTATTAATACAGTTACTGAAATAATATTTCATTTGGCTTTGCAGACTTGTCAGAATCTGTCCTTCCAAAATGGTTATTTGAAATTGGTGCTCTCTTCCTGCATGGATACGATAAAGAGGGCTATAAATTATGTAAGTTATACAGACTATAATTTGAGTCATTCATCATGATTTTGTTTATGGCATTTTAGCATCTTTCTGAAAAATAAATCTCTTAAGAATAGAAGTAGGTCCATATTGGCAGTTACTTTTACTAAAAATGCTAAGTTAGTAGCCTGGAGTATTTCTTTGGATCACTGAAATGTAATGGCTAAACTTCATCAGCAGTTCTAAAAGATCATAAGCCTTCATCCTATTTATAATGCAGTTTTGAACTTTCCTGTGTAAGCTCGTTGTTTTTGTGTCCACTGTGGTGAGTTTATGGCGAGTATAAATGTTCCTTATTGTAGTGCATTGTCAGTGCTCTTCTAGCAGCTCACGTTCTTTTATACTTGCAATGCTTTTCTTGGTTTTTTGCTGATTTCTTATTTTCTTTGTCAATGGAATGTTCAGAAACAGCATGTACAGCTGAGAATTGTTAGAGAATGAAATCTGAAGTTGTGTGATTAACTTCTAGCAATGAAACAGGAAGATTTGTAGGCATGTGGTAAATATTGCCTGAAATGCTCCTGGTTTTTTAAATAGTGTATGATAGGTGGTCAGTATTATTTTCTATAAATAAATCTGTTGTGACATCTCACATTTAATTAAGCTTAAATCCTGTGAGGCAAAAAAAAGGGCATTTTAAACAAATCACTTTTCAAGCCTCGTGAGCTTTGAACTCATCTTGAACCTTGGGGGGGAAAAACCCTGACAAAACTTAAATCTGAAATTTTGTTTTTCTCTTTTTTACAAGTTTATAATTCCAGACATGCAGTCATTGCTGTAAAAGATTGGATTCTTAGTGTGTTTTAAACACTAATATAATAATTCAATATATGTTCTGTTTAAACAGGCATTTTTCGTAAACCTTTTGAAATTAGTCCAGTTAATATACTATTTAAATGTTTTAACATTTAAAGATGATTGCTTCTTTACATGAAATTTTTTTGTTTCATTTTTGCAATTGGAAGTAAAAGACATGGAGAAGAAATCCAGTTTTTTTACTGATACTTTCTAAGTTTCAGGGAGAATAATATGAAGAGTATATCTAAAATTACTTTCAGGCTTGTCTAATTTTGATGTCATAAAAGTACTAAACAGGAAGGCTGCTCCTTGCGTTACTGCCTTGAATATTTCTTTAATCACTTCCCTGTATAATCAGTAATTTGATCTCAGACATTTTTATAAATGCTGTTACATTGAATTCTACTTGTTTTGGGTTTTTTTTTGTGAAAAAAAAGTCTCTGTATGACTCACCTTGTTTTATTCCGGGTGAGTATGTATTGGGCTTTCATTTATACAATATTGCTCACCTTCTGGGATCTTTCAGTTTATTTTAGAAAGATCTGTTGCTTTTTATACTTTTCATAATGCATATATAAGTAGTTTTTCAAAACACATCAACTATGATGCTGTAGAAAACCTAAACAGAAAAAGAAACATAAATTTTACAACAGCACATAAAATACATGCTGAACATAATATTATGTCTTAGGACCATGTGATTTAATTTGAAATTATGGAATTATAATCTAGAGAAGTAGTCTTTAAAGGCATGAAAAGTATTTTTCCACTTTCAATGTTTATTCTGGGTTGTAATTCTTCGTATTTTCAGTTTTTGAAAAGTTTGATTATAAAAATGTGAGGAAGGAAAAGGGGACATCTGGACAGGTCTGGAGTTGTTTTTCTGGCTGTTCAGTATCCACAAAACCAGTAGAAATGTAGAATACAAACTCAGAGGCATTACTAAATTTCACTGGGTTCTGTATAGTTATTTGCATAATGTCTTCTCTTCTTGGATCTGTTTCAATTTTTGTGTGTTTTTCTCCAAGTTTGGTTCAAAGTCAAACATCATACAAGAGATCCTAAACACCAACTTGACAAAAAGAAACTGGTAGCATTTTGGTTAGAACACTATGCCAAAAGAGATCATGGAAAGCCCTTAACAGTGGTATTTGACATGGCTGAAACTGGAATCAGTCACATAGTAAGTATTTTTATTGCCTCTTCCTGATTGCTTTTTTTTAATTATTTAACTTACGTTCCCAGAAAAAGGGAAGTCCCTGTACAGTCCTCTACATCTAAACAATGTAACGATTGTTGACATCAGTGTTATGTTGGGCTTTTTTCCATGGCATGAGCAATTTCCAAAATATCTTGGTACATATTAAACTTTGCCTTCTGCAGCACATGGAGAACTTGCTTTTAGTTTGGTGACCGAGCTGAATCTAAGCTGTTTTAGCTTGAAAGATGGAGATTCTACCTTTCATTACATATTTATAGATTTATTCTAGTAACTAAAAATCTCATAGATTGTCTATGGGTCAAAAAATGGTATTACTATAGAATATCAACGTTTTTCTTGCCAGATGCCATACTGTCCTGTTATTACAGAAATGGCTAAAACTTGTGTCTTTTTTCTTTTCTTTGTTGGTATGGCAAGAATGCATTTAAATATAAGAATTAAAAACCAAACAAACAAAGCCAAAAACTTTTCTACCTTTTTGCAGGCAGCATGGTTAGTGTTGCATTAAGACCTTGCAGCTGTGCAGCAGAGGGTCACAAGGTTATGAGAAGATATTTTGATAAATCACAGAACATGCTGAGTTTGAAGGGACCCACAAGGATCATGGAGTCCAACCCTGAGCCCTGCATAGGACCCAGCCCCAAGAGTCACACCATCTGCCTGAGAGTATCATCCAAATGCTCCTTGAACTCTGTCAGGCTTGGTGCTATGACCAGTTCTCTGGGGAGCCTGTTCCAGTGCCCAACCACCCTCTGGATGAAGAACTCTTTCCCAATATCCAGCCTAAACCTCCCCTGGCACAACTTCAGGCCATTCCCTTGGGTTCTGTCTCTGGTCACCAGAGAAAAGATCAGTGCCTGCCCTTCTACTTCCCCCTCACAAGGAAGTTGTAACTGCAATGAGGTCTCCCCTCAGTTCCTCTTCTTGAGGCTGAACAGACCAAGTGACCTCAGTCAGGACTCATGGCTTTCCCTCCAGGTCCTAAATAAATATTTTGAAAGGGAGAATCAGTGCTCTTACTCATATCAGTGCTATGAGAGCTGTCTATCCATGCTCCTTAGGATAAAACTGGAGCTATGGTTTTGTATAACAAGAATAAAGGACTGTAATAATTTCCTTGATATGAAAGGTCAATTTGATGGAGTTCTATGGAATATATTTTGAAGCAGCTTCTTTCCAGTGTCTTTGAGAATCCCAGAGGCACAATCTCAGCAAGTGCTGTCCCTAAGTGTCCCACTGTACAGTCATGCTTTATAGTTGGTACATTTATCACAGAACAGGAATATTTTTAATGGCTGTTTATAGGCATGTAAAGCAGTTAAGTTTTCTGTTAAAAGAACTGGGATCTCTGAGTTCTTTTCCTGAGTGTGCCTTTTTTTTTTTTGTTGTTCCATTCCGATGGACATCTGCTATGTTGGCTTTTATCGCTGGTATGCAGTGGGTAATTCTAATAGCTCACGCTGTGTTGCACCATGTCAGGTAACTAGAATAGGTGCAGTTATTGAATGGTCTGTGAAATCTGTACTTCTTATTCCAGACTGTCATCAAAATCCTGTCTCTATCCTTCTAATAATCTGATAGAGAGCAGCATCCTTGTTAATGGAGATTCTAGTCATTACTTTGGAATCCATCACTGTTTATGCTGTGAAATGAACAATAACTACATTTAGTACATGCAACAGACAGTTGAGATATGTGCCTCTATTAGAAGCTACCTTCTGCCTCTAAAGATGCCAAGCTATCAGTTAGTTTCTAGTTACTTCAGCTGCTGATAAAACTTTTGTGTTGTGGCTTATCTTCTTAGACAGTATTTTGGGGTTTTTTTCACCTTGTCCACAAATGTTTTAGTAGTATATTTACATCACTCCAGGAGCCCATTCTCCATAACATTTTTGCTGTTACAAAAAGCTTTGGATCTTCAGTCAGAAATATTTTGTACTATTTCTGAAAGTGTCTGCCCACAATTTCACTGCATATCACAAACTAATATTGAAACAAAAAATCGTCTTTAAATAAAATTTCCCCCCCCCCTTTTGGAAATATTCTACTGAGTGCAGTAGTATATTGAAGAATGTGAGACAACAATTGAAGGGAAATTTTGGTGTATTTAGTGCTTTTCCTTGTAATACTTCAAGATAATCTGTCAAGCTTCTCTAGTGCTAAAGGTTTACCTTTCCTGCAGGTCTTAACTCATGTTGATACTCTGCAGTAGTTTAGATGCTTCAGTTATTGCACTGATCAGAAGTCTGACTTCTTTCCTAGGTCCTAAAGCTAAGTTTGGCCACAATCCTGAAGCAGTTTAATGGAGTGAAAAGCACTGCATTGCATTTTGATGTTTGTAGTATGTGTAAAATTAGAATATGTTTGATTACAATATAAGTATCTTGTGGTATTAAGACTGTATTTTTAATGTTTTGAATTGCATTGCCTTTACACTGTGATTTTACTTTAGGACTTGGACTTTGTTCGGTTTATTGTCAACTGTTTTACAGATTATTACCCAAACTTCCTCAGTAAGTATTGTATATTAAATATTAACATTCTAGACTTCTGTTATAAGAGCATTTCATAATATGACAGAGGATGGGGGAGACTAAACTTTTTGTGTGCTCTTTCTGGGGTAACTACATGGAACACATGGATGTTATGGAGTCACAATATTTTTATGTCCATAAGTCAGCACAACTTTGTATTGTAAATAAATTTTACAGTCATCAAAAATCAGTTGTCTCTTTATATTAATTTTTAATACATAAAACCATATTAGATTATTACTTCATAAATGTATATTAGAACTGAATTGGCCTGTTATTTCCTTTGCTTCTTGGCACTTCAGTAGAAGCTTTACAAAGCTGCATGACAGTTTGTATCCTTTAGGATTCTTCAGGGGCCAAAGAATGAACAGCTATAGAAAATTTGAGGGAACAATGGCTTATTCTGAATATAAGTAAGGCATGTTTGTGTGCACAGTTGGATAACTCAGCTTACTTGCCTGCTAATTTTTTTATGGATAGGTAAACATGGAGTAGCTTTTGCTAATTCATCTTAAACATGTTATAAATTTTAGGTGACCATGTGTTTGTGAATATTGAAATTCTGTGCAGAAACTGTTTAAACTCTGAATATTAGATTCCAACTTGCTGATTAAAGTTCAAAACTTTGATCAAGTATCAAGGCAAGTGCAACATTGTTTTTCTTTTTTTTGACATTCAGGAGAAAAATTTTGGAACACTTTCAAGTATTTTTGAATTTATATGCTAAAACAAGGAATATTTGGAAAAAATGGATTTACAGTGTTTCACGGTACTTCTTTCTTTGTAAAGAAGAGGTGCTGAATATACCAGTTAAACTTTGTACTGTCAGTAGTTACTTTTCTAGCTCAGGTTGAGATCTTGCCTTTCTTTGCCTTATTTGAGAGATTAGATGTTAGTAACACTATGTCAGAAAAGTAATATCCCAGGAAGTATATAAACAGTATGGAACTTAGAATTTTATTATCTGTTTTCCAAGCAAACAGCCAATATTTTTATATAGTAATAGCAGTAGGTTTATACAAGTTAAAAACAATTATACAAAACTGCTTTCACAGGGAAGGGCACATGGAGTTTTCTGAAGTGAATATTGGCTTTTTACATTAATATTATTGCTATGCTTACTCGTAAACAGAGAAATGCCTAACACTTGGTATTCAGATGTTATTTTTTCTTTTCAGCCAAGATAGTAATATTTGAAATGCCATGGATAATGAATGGTAAGTTGTTGTTTGTTTGTTTTCTTTTCAGGTTATGATAACTCTTAAAATGTATATATATAAATAGGAAACATTTTCCTGCTGTGTAGCTACAGATGAATGGTGGCATTTGTTAAGCATGGATCTTTAAATCTGTCAATTTGAAGATTGCTTACTTTTTATTTTTCCTTCTAGCATTGTATTTTGGATCGTACTTTAAATGGAATCCATATTCATCATGTTGTTTTTAAAGACTGGGAGGCTTTGAAAAGTGGTCTATTCCTTAAGTGTTTCCCACTGGAATGCTGTAAGGAATCCCATCATCAGCAAGTGCTGGACACTTACAACCAGCTGAAAACTAGAATACACAATTTAAGATAGGTGCCTGACACTGGACACTAATGTGGTTGTATTTGTTTTGATAATGTGTACCTCAAGAGTTATCTTAAATTATAATTTACAGGGTAAACTTCTACTCCTCTATTTTTACCCATATGAACACATTTTTATGCTGGCTTTATATTTTACTGTATATTCGTGTTTTACTGTCACTGAAATAACAGTGGTGTTCGAAAATATTTTTTAGATCTAAACAAGTGTCCTTTAAATCAGCAAAGCATTTCAGATATGAAGAGTGTATACTTACCTTTCCTAACCTGTCTCACTCAGCTTTGGAAATACAATTGGTTTTACCCCCTCATTATTTCCTGGGCTAAATTCCAAGATAACAAATCTGTCAGTTATAATGGGGATAAACAGTGTAAGGAAAAAAGTATTTACAGAGAAAATGGAAAAAGTATCTTTGATTCAATAAAAGTACAGAACCTTCTCTTAAAAGCATCTTCCAGGAGGTAGCTCACTTGTGTTGTGTAAGATCTACCAATACAAAGAAAAAAAATCCTACAAAAACAAATAAGAACCCCAGCCAACCCCCTTTCCTGACAACTTATGTATACCCTTTGTTTTTTTTGTTTTGTATTGTCTTTCAGCTGCTTTTAAAATTGTGAAGGGTTGGCTTGGCCCAGATGCAATAAGCATGTTAAAGTTCACAAACAAGAGTGACGTACAGGAATACATCAGTGGAGAGTATCTGCCACCTCACATGGGTGGAACTGTGAGTATATTAACATTTCATGCCCCTTTTGTGATAGACTGACACACCTATATAAATTCCATATGTGGGGTTGAGAGTTGGCACTTCACAGATGTGAAATGTCTTGAAATTGGTTTGCCAGTGATAATTTGAAAATATAAAATAGGTTAACTTCATGAGAATTTGACATCTGGCAGTCTTAGAGAACTAATTTTTCTTAATCATTTATCCACTTACAGGTCACTGGAAACCACATAATTTTTTTAAAAACGTCTGAAAAACTATCCGGTTTAAGTGTCATTCTTCCTTCTACTTTTTTCCTACCTGATGAGTGAGAGATAGCTCTGGTTTATGAAACAAGTTCTGTGAACAGAAAGTAGGTTTCATGGCCCTCTGAGAGTTGTTGTCCTGCTCTAAAGCTATGATTCACTGAAGATAGTTATATTGCAGTTATTCTTTGTCTCCAGGGCTGAAGAAGATTCTTTTTAAGGAGTGTAGTAGAGCTCCAAAGTGTATGGTAAAGGCAGTATCACTTTAGCAGAACCAGAATCCAATACTGGTGCAATCTAAAAAGCAGAACAGTACAAGCATCTTGCACAACAGGTTTCACTTCACAAAGCTAGTAGATTGGTTTGCATAATCTTTATAATAGAATTTGCAGAAGAAGGATGTTTTTCCCTTTAAAGTTTTTATAGGCCACTTATGGTAGCGGAATAAGCCCACTGCAGGGGAGTTACTTTTAATTGTTTTTTTCCTACGGTTTCTTTTCTAAAGTATTTTTGATGTTATGGCAGTAACAGTATGGAGAAAAGGATGGTTATGTTTCAGCAATAGTAGGAGAGATCATCTTACTTTGTGTATAAAGTCAAGGGAAAGTTCAGGTGATCAGAACATATGAAACTTGTTTTGGGAATATAAAAGACTGTTACCTTGGGAATTACCTTGCCTTTTTGTTTGACTGAGATTAATAGCCTCTGAAAAGTGCTTTAGCATGAGATTTTTGAAGAAAAGATACCCTTTTTCTTCATGGAAAATTGCTGCCCAGACTCCCCAGTCTTACATAAGAACTTTCTCATGTGAAAGAAAGCTGAAACGGCTGTACTTCAGCAATACTTCAGGAGTGGGTATTGAGGAAAGAGCTGATGATGTCTGAAGTGGCTTCAGTAAGGAATTCGATGGTGTTTAGTAGTGGTTCTGGGCCTGGCTCCTATGGTATTTTCCAATTGTTTCAATAGAGGGGCAGGTTTTTTTCATCCTTGGAGCTGAGTATCTCCAGTCTGATTTTTAGACCATCTTACCTTGGAGTTATGTCTTTTAAAGAAAGAATTTATGGCTTTGCTAAATATTCCTGCGAAGTGTCTGACTGAGCACACAATCTTAGTTATCCTTAATCCTGCCTTGGTCCTGAAAGGTCTCATTGCCAGTTAGTGATTGTTGATCAAGTTGGCCCTATATTGCCCATCTTCTGAGAGCATTAACAACTGCCCTCATGTCATGGAGGCAGCTTATCCAAACCGTTTGTCTGAGATAGTAAATTCCAGTGGCAGAAATAAAAAAATAGGCGTAAAGTTGCTTGACTCCAGGGGTTCTGACAATTTCAGAAAAACAGCTGTATCTCCACATATTTAAAACTCTGAAAACTTTTGAATCAGCACATACTTCATCTAATTACTGAGTTTCTTTATTTAGCCACTCAATGGGTGTTCTGAGCTGTTAACTTGTTATAATTTGGAAGAATTGTTAGCTAATATTGAGACTCCAGAAATTGTGCTCCTGATCTTTCTTTGAAAGATCCCTTCAGTGTGTACACTAAAGCAGGATTTTTGCATCTCACAGCAAGTTCTTCAGTGACCAGACAACAGGCAAGACCTTTTCTCAGAATTTACCTCTTCTTGATGTGATTAACCTTGGCTCCTCTTAAGGCAACTATATACAGTACATTCTCCATTATTAGTGTTGTCAGACCTGGCTTTTTTTAAATGCAGTATCTGATCTGCACAAATTGATTCCCCTGCCACAAATTCTCTGCTCAAGTGTTTGGTTTTGTTTGTGAGGGTTTGGGTTTTTTGTCTCCTTCCAATTCGCTTTCTGTCATCTTTGATTTCCACATGTTTAGTAACAGATCTTCATATTTGCAGCTACCATAATGCCACTGAAGAGCCCAGCATATCTGTGCATGCTTTGCATTCAATGCAGTAGCCATAAGACTCTCATCCCCTTTCTGCTGTGTCCCCTAGTAGGATCCATCTTTAAAGACTCAGGTCTTACCAAATGTAAGCAACTAATGGAGCAGGTCTTTTGGCTGGTTACTTTGGGGACATGCCAAGAACAAGTGCAGTGGAGTCTAGGTAACAAAAAGAAATCCATTTTGGAAATAGAATGAATAATGTTGAACTTGGAGTCGGTGATTAAAAGGTACTGTTCTTTGTCTTTGTTGGAAGCCTCCAAGCTTCAATGTCTCAGTGCAGTTATCTTTAAGTATGTTTTGTTTTAACTCGAGGTCACTCAAAAGATGAATCAGAGACTTTTCTTAGTTTTGAAATCCTTCAGTTGACTGTCAGCCAGCTGAGAAAGGAGGAATATTGCACGCTTGATTTTAGACAACTAGTGGACAAAGGTATCTCTCAAGTATGAAAAGCATTAACACTAATGAAGGAAAACAAACTTGGATTTTGAAGGACTTCGCAATATACGTTTTTAAGTTTGATTCAAGTCCTTACCAGGACTGTGGCTATTACCATACTGCTAATCCATACATGCAACACACCATGTACCTGGCTTTGAGTTATTTTTCACAGTGCACAAAGGTGCTCATTATAGCAGATTTGTCTTGGAGAGTTTGTCAAAATTGCCCAAAACAGATCTAGGAGCAAACCAATGCTAGCCAGTCTGGAAAGTTAAAGTTAGGTGCTCAAGAGCCACTTGCTAATGGTTTTCATTTACTGATAAATGTATACTCAGTCAGTCTTTTCCTGGTTTCCTAATCTATTGTATCCCACATTTCTACCATTCCCAGTTGATATGGATAATGGAACAGTCCAGTTCTTAAGGCATACACACTTCTGACTGACTGGGGAAGTTCATTGCCACTTCAATAACATTTTGTGCAAGACTGATGTACATACAGTGTATACCCTGATAGAGGACATGTACACACAATAGGGTTTTAGTTTGTGGTTTTGCCCTTTGTCAGGAGATGGATTTAACGAGGATGGATTGATCAAGATTCTCTCTGCTGGTGCCAGTTTTGAACGTTGTGTGCAACTAGAATGCTGTGCTCTTCAGCTGGGTACCTGAATTAATAGCCCATAGCTTGTGTTCTTGGAAGCACGTTTTATGTCATGACTAACATATAGACATGACTAACTTTTTGCAAAGCATTTCATGGCCGCTGTGTACATGTTGTCTTAGAAAATATCACTAGTATGTTTAAGATATCTGTACCACAATTGGCAAGCATGGCAACATAAAGTCTATAGATCTTTAGATTTAGATAAGAGAGCTGTAAGTCTGTAGATTGGATGTATCAATCATGAAGTAAATCTGTCTTGTTTACCTGTCCGAGGTTTTTACCCTGTTAGTAGATAAACCCATGTCACTGAAACTTATGGGCTGTGACTGCGAAGTGTGGGACTTTGCATTATCCCAGTGATGAGAGTTCAGCTGCTGAAGCAATCCAGTACCAGGGATTAACGAGGCCAAGTGAAGTGTGCAGCAAAATTAACTTCCCTTTATTAAGGTCACTGTGTCATATACCCTTCATCACATGCTGGAAGGGAGTGAAAAGGCTCTTTATCAGTTTGGCCAAGGGGAAGCTGAATATTTCTGTCTTGTATTTGCAAATGGGGGGTGCCAGTACTCTGGAAGCCTGCTGCAGTATTTCTAACAATCTGGAGTCTTTTCTTCTAATAGTGGATTAGTCTGTAACTGATGCTTAAAGCTTGTCCTTCAAGTCTTTAATAGGATATTGTTTGAGCCAGTGGATACCTGTCTCATTGACCTAAAGGTCTTTGACTGTTGCTACAGCCTGAAGAATAGGAGAGATTTACACCTTGATTATAGATGATAGGAAGTATGCTGTTTTGTTTGTAGTTTCTTTGAATGCTCCTATCTTAAGACTTTTCCTTTCCCTCAACCTCACATTATTCCTTGTTTTAAGAAAATGTACTTGCTTGTGGAGAGATCTCTTGGAACACCTTTGTAACTCCCTGCTGGATATGTAGTTTGGTAACTGTGGGCATTGCTCAAGTCTGCCTCGCAGGAGTCAAAGCTATGTTAGGGTTTTTTTCCACTGGAAAAACTGCCAGACTAATTCAGTTTACTTGAAGTTTAAAACTGTTTGATATCCCTGTTTAAACACTGTTTCTAACAGTAGATGAAACTGTTTTGAGAATGTTAAGAGAATTTCTAGTTAGCAAAAACTGTTTTTTACTGGTGTTAAAAAGATACCTTTGCTGTAGTCATTGAGAACCTTAATATGCTGCTACAGCATTATTCAGATGTCTTAAATATGGTCTTAAAGTTGATTTGGCATTCCAAAGACTGAGGTCTGACTTGCAGAGGATATGCTAAGGGTCCATACACTAGGTTAAGGTTCAAGGATTATTTGGGGTTGTTTTGTGGGTTTAGGTTTTATTTCCTTCTTTAAAATGGCCATTATGAAACCAACATGGAAAGAACAACTGAGGTTTTTCATCACTTTTGGAGTGTTTTTAGAAAGAGCTGTCATAAGTTTTAAACCACATCTTCTAGAACTAGGAAGAGAACTTCAGCATTGAGACTCCAAATGCTGATTCATGATAGACCAGCTTCTGCAGCTCTCCTCTAACTGTAAATAACAGTTCCAGTTTACTGGCTTCACTGGATGACTGTATTTGTCTATTGATGGCAAAATAAAAATACTGGTAAGTGTCAGCTTTCTGCACAACAGTACAATTTAAAATGGATAATTGAAACATGCAAGTAATGTGAAATAAAAAAATTGATAGTATTTCTATTTGAAAAATCCTGGAGAAGGCAGTTCTCATGCTCTTAAATACCAACTGTTCCTTTAAAAATCTTTCTTTTAGGATTCTTTCAAGTACAGTTATCCTCCGTTGGTTGATGATGATTTTCAAACTCCTTTATGTGAAAATGGGCCCATTACTAATGAAGATGAGCATGAAAGTAAAGAAGAGCTAGATGCAGACACCAAGGAGACGGGGGAGCTAAATGAATCACAAAATCTTAATCAGAAAAAGGTATCTGTGAAGACTTAGACAAGACTAGCTAAATGGTTACGAAGTGGGACAAGAGGCATATAGCTTTGGTTATTTGTCTTTGTTTCAATTTTTTTAACATTTTGTTCTGTATTCCAATATGACAAAAGAAACAAGTAAAACTGAAAAATTATACTTGCATTTCAGGCTTGGCTCTTAGTCTGTTAAGACAAGTTTGATACTTAAGAGTGTGTAAAATGTGTACCAAAAACAGTCTATTTCTTGGAATATAGTGAATTGTATTGTAAAATTAAAAAGGGTTTTGTTCTTTTGTTTTCAAAGGTTGTTCTTCTAGTTGGTTTATTTTTAATCTTGGGATATTTAGTGGTGTACATCTTGAAATACATCTAGTTTGAGTTGCTTTAGTCAGTATGTACATGAGAAAATATTAAGTTCAATATTTATACCGTATAGGATGTTAATTTTTTTCTTAAATTATTGATAAAATCTCAAAGTATAAACACTTTCATGTATTCTAAGGAGAAATTGTATTCCTACTCCATCAGTCCTGTTTTACAGCATAATCTTCCTGAAGTGTTAATAGAGAAATAAAGGCATTGTTTTACTTTTTTTAACAAGTTTACATGAAGTGATGTTTAGGAATATGCAGTGATAATCACTAAGGATATTGCTTGTTAAAATAGCAGGAAAAATCTGAAATTCACCACTTTAGTGTCATGATTAATTTTGGAATAGCAAAACTTCAGTTTAATGGAGTAGAATACTTACACTTTCAGTTTCATTTACTGTTCCAAGTTTGTAAGAATATTTTGAAACATGCAGCTCACTAAGTAGTCCAGTTGTTCTTTGCAGCTTGGCCAGCTTTTCAAAAGAAAAAAGATAATTTCACTGACCTTAAGGAAGCATTGCATAACAGTGGTGACTTCCTGACCATTTGACTCACTAGCTTCTTTTGCTTGTGGCATATTTTTCAAGCGGTGATTCTCTGATGCAGAAATACAGGTAACTCCTGTTCAGTGTGTGAGTTGCTTTTGGTGCTTAATAAGCCTCAGTGTTTGGGTTTTTTTAATTTGCCTGGCTGACCTAGCTTTCCACTTTTTTTTTTACTCTTAAAATACTGTAAAACAAATAATTTTTTTCTGTTCTATACAGTAATCAAGTTGCTACTCAATTTTTTCCATGAACTGTGACTGACTTTTATGCTCAACATGTGTCAATTAGCCTTAAGGCACTTTTAAGGCCTTACCTTTAACATACCTTTAACATACTTCTAAAATTTCAGATCAAATCTAGTTTTTGGTACTGTTTCTGAAAAAAAAAAGTTTTCTTCTGTTTGCATATTTAAAAATACTTGCTGTTTCTTCCACAGCAAGTACACCATTGTTTGGCCACTTTAGTGTTACGTTCTTTTCTAAAATGTGGGGTTTTTTTAAAACACTCCCTTATTATCTCAGAATGGTTGGCTTTTCTTATTTCCAAGTTAACTACTTTTACTTGATTAATATCTATCTATATATCTAAATAAAAATATTCAAATTTTTAGTAAGGCCACCTTCAAAACTAATGTATTTCAAGTGATCTGTGAGATATCATTATCTTCATTTTTCTGTACTACAGGTCTTTGCTTGTGGACTCTTATCCCCTAAGAATTCATCTGATTTATTTAATATATGTAAACCTCCTCTTATCCCATAGGTTCTTCTGTATCTTTCCACAGAGTACAGGCAACCATGAGTGATGAACTTGGTTAGTAAGTGCCTGTGCAGTAAATGCCTCCACCTTTGTGTTCTATAGTTATATTTCCTCTGGTAATTTGTGTAGAACAAAGCCCAGCATATAACTAGTGCACTATATATACACACTAACCTTTTACTATAGCTTTTATATAATTATAAAAAAAGGTGCTGTGTGGTTTCTCTTTATAAAGAATATAAAATTTTGCATTCTTCTCATTTCCGTACTTAAAACTTACAGGAACTGAATTCTCTTCATGTCTTTTCTCTGTATTTTAAGTGGAATAAAAAGGAGGCCAAGCAAACTCTTCAGCCAGCTGAACTTGAATCATGACGCCACTAATTATTTCAGTCGTCTGCATTCCCCCCTGCATCTGAGTTCCAGAGCTTCTTTTTTTTTGTTTTGGTTTGGTTTTTTTGTGGTAATAAGATGTCCAGGCCTGCTGACATGTATTTTCTTAATGTTATAGAGGAAAACCCTCAGAATCTAAGATACCTGCAGTTTTGCATGCACCAGTTCAATCAGCATTAGTTCTTTTATGTTCTGCAATACTTCAGAGTTTCATCCAAAAGCAATGAAGACATGTTTAGCAACTCTGCAATGCGATCAAGTGTGGAATTGCTACTGTGTTTTCTGTTCAGTGTTGCAGTGATTGTATTGGGGCGTCTGTTTCAATGGAAAAGTTTTACAGTGGATGAATAATACCAGTGCTTTATAATCTTAAACATTTGAAGTACTGTACCTTGGTGTGTCTGCAGTTTTTCAAAAACCAGCTTAGGCATGAGGAAAATACACGGGGAAGAAAACAAAGCATAAGGTTTTTTTCATGCATGTTTATTACAGTATGTGACTTCTATAGCAAATCACTTCCTTCAGTGGACTTCAAGCAGCTTCAGGGAATGACTACATACTAAGCTTGGTCGGTGATATGTAAATTGTTGAAATAAGCCTCCTTATATTCTTTGAAATACCTGCATGTTTCTGTAGTGTGTAATCCAGGTTGCTAGTTAATCATTGTAACTATCATTTTTACTCAGATGAATTCTATAGAACACATTTCCAAATCAGAGGAAATTGACAAAACAGAGGTCAAACCAAAAAATGCAAAGAAAGCATTAACCACTTTTAAAGGACCTTTATTACATATCAGGTAATAATTTTTGTCAAGTTCTTTTTTTTTTAGTTACAATGTACCTTGAACACTTGAGTACTGAACTAGCTGGTTTACAAAACAAACTGATTTTTCAGACTCTTAGAGGAAAACAAGTTATAAGCATCTTTTTAAAACTGATTTTTACAAAGATTAAAAGGATTTTTCTAGCTTTATATATTTTAAATGAATCTTTTTGTCACCATGGGCACACTTTCCTCTTAAAAAAGTGTGCGTTTCACAGAATTGTAGACAGGTTTCGTTTATATTGAGAAACCATCTGACTTAGTTAAACCTGTGCTTATCTGTAAATGAGAGCAGTGGTTTGACATTGGTTGCATTGGCTGAAGAAAAGACAATGCTTTACCAAGACAGATTTCACTATTAAATCATGCTTGAATTCTTTTACCTTAAGATGGTATAAATGTCTACCCTAGTAGTTTGCACCATTTAAACTTAACGAATGGGTCCAATTTACTTTGTGTGTAAAGTGCTCTATATAAATGGCACATCTGCCCTGAAGTTTTTGTCATCAAAGATGCTTACATCTTGCAGTTGATTTGCTTTTTATCATTAAACTGGGAAAAAGAAATCAATTAGCCGATATCACTCTTTCTTTTCACTGCCTTTTCAGGTCAAGATGCTTGTTTAGAATTTAATTTAGATGTTAACTTTTATTTTCGCTTACAGTTTGCTATTAGATGAATGAAGAAAATATCTAATTTTTAGGTAATTTCTTAGCTAATTTTGTAAGTGCTGTAATGAATTAGTTTTGGAATGAATTTGAATAATGACATGCTCATTAGCGTAAAAATCATTTTGTATGTGTAAATTTTTCCTAATTTTGAAATGAAAAACCTCCTCTGTATAGCTGTAGTGTCTTGTATAGCAGGACAAAGGCATAGGCAGAATTGTGATTTTAAAAGAATCAGAATAGTAATTTTAAAAGAATGGTAAAAATTTTCTGGGACAATGACAAAAGGAGCTGCTTCTTCCATCCGCTTTGCCCCTTTTTTTAAAAGAAAAATATCATAAGCAGATAACAAAGAAAAATTCCAAACAAGTAAAACTAACACCCAACCCCCACACATACCTTTTTTTTTTCCTCTTAAAATGTTTCAAGCTGCCCTTGAATAGAAGGTTTGCAGTTCATGTAAATTACATGGAAGAGCAAGCTTAGTCAAGTATAAAGGTGTTAATACTTGTAGCCTTGCAGTCATGGAAAATAAAATACTGGTATCTCCGTTGTCTTTGTTTGTTTTGTTTTTAAAGTAGACTCCTGATTGCAGTTGTTGCTCTTCATTAATGCTCTACCTCTGTAGAAACCAGAACTAGTCTTCATTTCCCTGCAGTGGTTCTCAGGACGCTGCAGTTGATTGAACTGATAACACATAGTGCCACTTATAACCAGTTGTGGGCACTTACCGCAGTGACTGTGAGCTCTGCCACCGTGATTAACTTGCATCCTTGATGATCCCAGCATTGGCCCTGGAGCCTGACCAGGAAGCTGAGGCATTGCAGCTCTAGCACCATGAAATCATGGACCAAAGCTGGGTCCTTGTGTTCTTTTCTGTTTGTAGTAGCTCACAGAGCTGACTCCCTCCTTTAGACCACTGTTGTGATGGGTTTGCCTTGCATACCTTACAATGAAAGGCTGGCTTCTGCCTTTCCTCCTCAGTAAATGACTTTCTTTGGTATGACAAAAAGCAGCCATTTACTTGCACTGTTTGGCAAAGACCAGCTCCCGTGGTGACTTTTGGAACAAGAATTTCTGGTACAAGCTGAAGTGGTTACATTACACACATCAGAGAAGTGTTTCTGTGAGAATTAAAAAACTTGGGTGTTAGTTTAAACAACCCACCCTCCTAACAGCTACACCTCACCCCACCCCCAACACTGTGGAACTGCTTGATTTCACAGACAAAAATTATAGAGTAGTGACCCTCAAGCCTTTTTTTTTTTTTTTTTTCTTTGACCCAAAGCCACAGTGGTAGAACAAGACAGATCATGTTCTGGCATAATATCTTTTGTGGTTTGTTTTGATGATAGCTAATGTTTTCCTGTCTTGTTTATGGTGTATCTTGCAATTGCTGTAACACATGGTGCAGTAGTACAGTATTAAGATAGCCAAAATACTTTGTAGATTCAATCCTTCCAGTTCCTATTGTTCGTTAGTTGCTTAAGTTGAGAATTTGGAAATGAAAAAAATACTGAGAGGATGAGGGAGGAGATAGAATTACCCTATGAAGTTGCTTTAAACCCATCAATTTCTTGGTTTCTGCCTTATTTGGCACACTTCCTTCTTCCCCACCAGGAAAAAAAAAAAAAACAACCAAAAAACAAACAACAAAAAAACCACACAACAACAACCAAAACCACCCAAATGTTGTAGTCATGTGGACTGTCTACTACATTGTAGAACATCAGCACCCCCTACGTGCACAGTCACTATTGGAATCTGCTACCAGCATGGGCATTCAGACTTGCCCTACAGCACCAAGGGTTTTTCTTCTCAGCCAATACACTGGTTTGTTTTGAGTGAGAGAAGAAGGGATTGGTACTATAAAAAGGAGGTCTTTTGAGGAGGAGGTCAAACTCACATGAAATTGGTATTCTAAAAAGAGGACACGGGAATAACCCCGTATTTTTTGGAAAAGGTTTTCTGTTTGAAGAATTCTGCAGTTCTGTAGTACTGCGTAGTACAGCAGTTCTTTGTGTGCTCCTAGTGTGACATAATGAAAGAAAAGGTTTTGACTTGTTACTCAAGTTTCCTTTCACCTTAGATGAGCATGCCCTACCTTTTGCCTAGTCATGTTCATTTGAATGCTTATCCAAAATGAGTTGTGTTTGATGTGGTTTAGAATATTTCATGCATGACTCTCCGAATTCCACAAGAATATTAAAAACAAGCAATAACTTTATTTATGTATGCGACACCACAAGTATGCAAAGACTGACTCATAAGTACAAGTGAATTTAGCTGTAGTGGTTGAAATGCTTACCACTTGCAGGTATCTGCCTCCTACAAGTGCACTGTATCCACTACAGGGATAGATTTACAAGGTGGTAATTACTCCCTGTCTGCGACACCCTATATTCTTTAAAATTAGCATAAATTAAGATCAATGATGCTTTCCCTTAACGTGGTGCTCTTAAGATGCAGTGGCTGACTATATATATGTTGGCTCTTCCTGTTGGTGCAGATGGTCACGCCCTTCCAGGTTGGAGAAGTCAAGGGCAGTAATCAGCTGAGGCAGCTAGTTTCACTTGTCATGAGTCAACCCTGATCTTCACTGCAAAATTTCTGCATTGTTTTTTCACAGCTTTGTTTTATGAAAATCTGTTTATACTGACTGTAGCTGCAGTTGAAAGTATTTTATTTTCCTGTTGGTGTCGTCAGGTTTTTTCTATGATATGTTGTTGTAAAGATAATTTGAAGAAACTAATTCTTTTCAAATTTCCTATTAGCCCAGCAGAAGAGCTATATTTTGGATCCAAAGAAACTGGAGAGAAAAAATGTTTGATAGTTCTCACAAATGTCACTAAAAACGTAGTGGCTTTTAAAGTAAGTTTTTTATGTGTGGCTTGGTTTACTTTACTAAATGTGTAATTTTTACTTGTGTAAGGAAGAAGAAATGCTATTAAACCCACTAGACAGACAAGATTTTTTATTCTGTAGTGGTGTTTGAAGCAGATCAAAGAAGTCTTCTGGCTGAATTTATGCCTACAATGTGCCACCTTAAAGGGGATAATCAGTATTACAAATCTTTGGAGCACTGACTGGGATAGAGCTATAGTGATGGTTAGTTTTTTTAGTGAGAATTTAATACGTCCTGAAGAAGAAAGGCTTGAGCTTGGCAAAGTCATCTTTTTAGAATTCTGTTTAAATAGTGGCTGGAAACAAGTTAGTAATGCTCCAGAATGATGGACATCCATTTGCAAATGTCAACATCAAAGGAATGAATGCAGTTATGTTTGCTTCAGAAATACTGAGTTGACTTGCATCTTTATATGGGATTTTTTCTCCATCTTTTGTGTTCTCTGTGCACTCAAATAACTAAAGTTCCCATATTTCATACTAAAAATTATAACAGGTAATCCACTTGATATTCTTGGCTGTTTTTTAATATGTATGCAAAGGAAAAATAGCAAATGGAAGAAAAGAAGGATAAAAGTGGTTGAGAGGGGAGGAAAAAGTCAAATACCAGAATCCTATTACTCCTACAAAATTACTTATTTTAGAGACTTGTCCTAATATTCAAGGTTTTGGGGATTTAGTTGTTAAAGAATGAAGGAAGTTAGGAAGCAATTGTAGTTTGTACATGCAGTTACTCTATTGTTTGTTTGGTATTTCTTGTTTATAGGTGAGAACAACTGCTCCTGAAAAGTACAGGGTTAAACCCAGTAACAGCAGCTGTGAACCTGGCACATCATTGGATATAATAGTCTCTCTTCATGGGGGTAAGTGAAGATTTTCCATACCATTTTTGAGTAATCTGGGCAAGTTTTATTAATAGACTGATGCTCTAGATACTGATGTTTGCGTGTACTTGCCGGTGTATAAGACTGACTGACACCTGTGTCTACTTGTCTGTTGTTTGAGAATGTTACTATTTGTTAAAAAACCATGGATGTCAGGAAGCATTTCAGTAACTGCTCGTACTGATTTACTACTCTACTTAGGCATAAGCAGCTGTTATCTTCAGCCCATTCTGTTTCTTGTCTTAAAGAACAAAAGGTCTGATTGGCAGCTGTCTCTCTTGTTCATCCGTACAAGTGGGAGTTTATCTGCAGTAAATCAGCTTCCAGAATTGTTGTAAGGACAGGTGAATTTGCTGGAGAATGCATTCTTTACAAAACTCTGGGTTGTCTTTGAATTGTTCAGATGAAACTAGTTCTGTTAGAACTATATAATTTTGGGAAAACTGTAATGAAAATTATTGAGCTTTAGAGAATGATTTCATTATTTTTATTTCTAGTAGGTCACTATCTGGTGTCCTGCAATCAACCAGCCCTCACTTTATAGCACTTTCAAAATAGCTTCTATACTCTTTGTAATATTGTCATTTTATCTAAGTACACATTTGCTGATTTGTTTTTTTTTTCTTCTTTGAGGGCAGGTTTTTCAGCTTCTCTGCAGGATCGTTTCCTTATAATGGCAGCAGAAATGGATCAGTCTTCTGGAGCAGGTGCCCCAGAACTGACTCAATTTTGGAAAGATGTCCCTAGGACCAAAGTGATGGAACATAGGTGAAGTTATGTTTTAACTGAGCACACAGATAATTGTACTCTTGCTTTCTAGACCAAAAGGTGTCAAAACGTCATTGGTGAACTGAGGAAGCCTTTTCATGCTATCATTGCAATAGTCATTTTAGAGATTATTCAACCAGAACAGATAATAAAGAGCATATAATAACTGTTAGATAGAATGTTTACTCTTAATTATACAATGTTGCAATAAATTTGTGATTTTTAGTGTGTATTTTTGTTCCCTTTTCACAGGCTCAGGTGTCATGTCGTAGAAAGCAGTAAGCCTTCTTCTCTGACATTAAAAGACAATGCATTTAATGTTCCAGCCAAAACAAATGAAGATTTACATATAGAGGTACTACTGCATTCCTTTGTGCTGCATATTGAACAAAACTATAAGCTAAAAAGAATTTTTACTGAACTTTTTTGGTACATTGTAAATTATACTATTTGAAAAGCTCAGCAATTGGAAGTAACTAAATCAGTGGTAGTGACTTAATTACTTTGTTGAATGACTGTGGTTTAATAAAATACTTATGTACATACAGATCTGGGGTACCAGTGAGCCTCAGTGGTATCTTTTGCTTCCTAGGGTAAAGATGTCACCTGCTTGATACAGGCCATAGGGGCTACCCATAACTTAAGATTTGAAGCTCCTGTATGGAACAGATTCCTGAAGTATGTAGTGGTAGAAAAAGTATTGCTGAGGGATCACTGTGAGAAGTCTTTTTTTTTTTTTCTGTGCGTATAATTAATGCCTAAATAACTCGAAACTGCTGAGTACTTTCATGCACAGTAATTCTAATTTCATGAAACTGTTCTATTTTCAGCTAACTCGTTTACTGCAAATTAATAAAAGACTTGAAGAGCAGATGAATCGCTGCCTCTGGTTCCAGCAGTTGTCAGTTGTTTTATCTTTGCTATCAGTTACTGTCGCTGCCTTCTGCTTCTACCTGGCATATGCCCAGAGAAGCTAAAGAGAGTTGCTGTGCCCTGGATGTGCTGCTGCCTATCATGGTGCGTTGGAGTAGAAGAGATTGCAGTGCTGCACTCGGATTCTGGAACTGCCAAAATGAGGTTTGTGAGCCTACAGCAATGAACAAGGATACAGTTTGCTGGGGAAAAAAAAAAAAATAGAAGAAATGAATGACCAGCAAATGAAATTACTGAAATCACTGTCTAAGCTGACACTTAGAATAGGGCATGAGGAAGATATTTGAGCTAGGGCCTATTTTCACTGTACAACTCAATAAAAAACTACTGAACTGGAAGGAGGAAACCACATACAATATTTAAGCTGTTTAGATTTTTTTTTTCCTCTATTCAACTACTTTAAATACAGTATTTAATTTCTTTTCATCATATTCATTCTTACATTCTGCATTACTCTCATAGAAGATATAAGCAGTCAACTTAATGTATTCTAAGGTTAATCTGTTCATTCAGGAAAACTTACAGGCATTATGTAGTACAGACAGATTTTTTTATATAATCCATGTACATGCACATGTAAAGGAAGATATTTGTTGTTAGTAATTATTTTGGTAATTCAGACTCACTGCTTTCATTGGTTAAATTCCTTATTATTTTGCTTCTTCTGAATGTGAAGTTACTGTAAATATTTCTTACCAAGTAACATACAGACAAGACACTATTCCTATTCTTTGTTTTTTTCTTTTTTTTTTTGGAAAGGAACTTGTATTCAAATTGCAGAAGGAGTGTGAGAGTTGCCTTTTGGACTGTGATGGCCTATTATTGGTTCATAAAAAGGCTATTAAATAGTGTAAGAACTTACTCTGAGTTGTGCAATATGGTTAAATTACAGATAAATTTATGAAGAAAGCCAGTCAAATCAGGAATTAAATAGTGGAGAAGGCAACATAAAAGTATTACATCTGCCATTTCACAGAAATTGTTGTGGAAATGGTGTACGAAGCTAGTGAGAACTTGGCTAACAAGAATTCTTTGTATTCATTGCTGTAAATATGTATATTAAAATGATAAAAACTTCAAAGGAGACTGATGGTATCTTTCATACATTTAAAATTTTCACTCTTAAAGAGATTTAAAAACTTAAAATAATTCCATTACTAGAATTAATTTTTGCTACAAATTGGCTTTGTAACAGATTATTTAGCTTTGTCTGCTGACCTCAATAGATGAGAAGCAATTATTGAGGAAAAATAAAGGTCATACTCTTTTTGCTGTCTTTTTGCTTACAGTGTGTTGTTGATCTAGGATCATTTCTGGGAAATAGAAAAAGGCAGTTTAAAATAATGCATTAATAAACAGATTAACTAAAAAAGACAGCAATGTGATTACTGAAAGAAGTACCATTTCAAAAGCAAGATTACAGAAACGTTTGGCGCACAGTCTTCTGTCCTTTCTTAATTTATACAATGTTTTACTACACCTGCATTTTCATATTTTTTCACTAATCTCATTTCTGTTCAGTTTGTTTCTCAGTATTTTGTTTTCCTACTGAGTTGGCGATTTATATTATTCACTGCTTATTATGAAGCTGTTACTTGGGTTATTTTTATGTGCATGCAACTCAAATGCTTTGCTTCCAACAAAATGGGTTGTTGTCTTGTTGAGAAAGGTAACGAAGTAATTTGTAACCATAAGATAATAATAACCATGCTATTAAAATACCAATTCCTAATTTGGAGTGGATTGAATAGCACTTTATTGTAAAATTACAAGAAATATATTCTTAAGAGTCTTTGCCAATATGAATATTTTAATGTTTTGGTGCTTTCATATATTTCAGTATTTTATTACTTATTTTGTTATTGGTATTTTCTTTGTATGATGAATCAGATGAACATCTTTTCTATTTTAATATGTTTTAGAAAAATACAGTTAAAAAATAAATATGAGGAAATACATAGTCTTGAATGTTTAGTCTTTTAAACATAGCTGCATCTCCTGAGGTTTTCTTGGTAGTCTGCAGATACTTAATGTGGGAGCAGTCAATGTGGTAATGACTATTGTAGTAGTCTGTTGTTGAACAGAAGCTGTGATGATGCTTGTCAGACAAATGTAAAATGGTTGCTATTGGCTTCTTGAAGGGAACGTCTGACATGATCTCGTAGCACGTGATATTGGAGTGTAAATGGTACCGTGGCACAAGTAGTGCAAATCCACACAAAGCAGATATATGTGTATCTTGCTAAAATTAACTGTCACCTAAACATCGCACAGTAAACGGAAAAATATATATAAGAAAAAAAAGAGGCAAAGTAACAGTACCTTTTCTTAGCTTAAAATTGACAGTGGTCAACTTCATGTTTTTATTCTGTGAGAACTTCATTGTTTCCATCATCACAAAGCATTTTCCCAGTATTTGCCCAGTTTTCAGTTGTAGTTGCAGATTTTGTTTGCCAACCCTCAGAAACACAGATTTCAGCCAGTCCATTTTGGAAGGTTTTGTGTTTAACATTACACAGTTCACAGCAGTAACGTAATTTGATACGCAAAATTGAGAGAATAGACAAAAGATTGTTTGCAAATTTTTTACAGTACATGAAACTCAGTTTATAAAGCAGGGGCATTTTAGAACTCTAGACAATTCATAAAATAGGATTTGATTACATGAACTATCAAGATCTAAGATTTAGTTTTCCTTTCCCTCATTGCAGAGTAGCAGTTAACCTTGGCTTTTACAAACAATTAAGATACAGCAATGATTGTAATCCTAAAAATTGGCAATTTGTGCTCCAAAAGAGCACATACTCCTTTCCTAGCAAGTAATTTTTGTGCCCTGCTCTGAGCTTCACTTTTTTTCTATGTGAAAGAGTAGACATTCTGTGAAGGAAAAAAAAAAAAAACAACCACAGGTGTGAGGGGAAGCAGTGCCAGGAGCAGGGTTTTTAAATTGCCTTTGTATTTCATCAGTGAGTCCCTGCTGTAACTAATTTGTCTCTAATGTCTGCCTTCAAGTTCTCAAACGCTGTGTCCTTGCTTCCAGAAGTTTTTAGTGTATATGGGGTTTGTTGACTGTATGGGATTTTGTGGAGAGCATTTTAAGTCACTGTGCTGCCTTGGGGTTCCTCATATTTTCTGTGTAGTTGCACTGAAGTGTGAGGGTATAGATGCTGTTCTGTTAATATGCACAGTGTTAGTCGTTCATTTTTTATGCCTTTGTTGTGAAAGTGGACATTCAGTCAGAATAATAGAACAAATAGAACTGTTCTGCAAAGCCCATCACAGGTGGCTGTAAGAATTCACTGGTTTAGGTCTCATAGTCATCCTATAGGGTGTTGTGTTCAAGACACAAGGGTGTCTGTATGTACAGTATATGTGTTCATCTAGGAAGACCTGATCAGTTCTGATGAGCTGAGAAGAGCAGGTTGAGTCCTCTTTTTTGAGGTTGAAGAAGACATCTTCAGTCGATTTCTGCAGTGCATGTCTTACTTTCTCTGGAACATGTCTCACTGAGGAATTACGGACCTGATGTTACAGCAGTTGCTACGTTTCCATCATGTTTATGTTAACACAGGTAAGTGATGATAAGTTAATGACTCCAGTGAGGTATGCTTTTCAGTATGCCTGTTTCTTGGGCACACTTCAGCATCAGTAGCTTCTGCCTCTGTGTCTCCTGCAGCTGATGAGAAATGTGACCTTCCACTTTCAGTTTTCTGAATCGTTTCAGTTCCACTTTTTGATTCAAACCTCAGTGATCTTTTGACGCTTACATAGTGCTTGCATACAGTAATACACATAGACACAGCTCAAAAAATAAAGTGTTAGGAAAACCACCTCTCCAGGAACGTGCCAATTGTGAGAGGTTTTCCTTGTTTTTTAGAGGAGGTGAGTGAGGTTCCACATGCCGACCTTTGCTGAGACTGATATAGGAGATCTGTGCAATTACTGCTTTGCTACTTCTGAGTACAAGTACTGAAATTCCCAAGTTGTATGAGAAAAGAGTAAGCAGTTTGCCAGATTTTCACACATTGGTATCTCAGCTCCTGGCTTAATTTATTCACAAGGCTGATGCATCAGCCTACCTGTTTGTCATGCCCTAAGTCACTTCTGTTTTCCTAAACACTGAAGGAAGCACTGTGTGATCAATTATTGCTGTATGATTGCAGTTAATAGCACTTGTTTTTTAAATTGCAGTAGGCAATTTGTTCTGAAGTTAATAATGAAGTCCATATAAGTAACCTTTTAGATTAAAAAAAAATCCCAAAGAAAACAAACAACAAAGATTTATCAGTTGCCAGTCATTGTAATCTTCACCACAGTCTAAAGTGTAGCAGTAGCCCACCCAAAGGACTGATACTGTCTTTCTCATGCCAGTTCAGAGTCTCTTGATATGTTAGCATCTGTTAGTAATACTTTATTGTATTTCAAGTCTTTTAATACTAGTTGTGCTATACTAGGACTGTATTGGAGACAGTTGAAATGCTGGAAAACCTGAATATGAAAAAAAGCTCTGTAGCTTCTATTTATTTATCTTTCATTTTCTCTAGTCAGCAGTAGAATATAGTAATTATTTTACTGTCACTTGGTGGTTTTACACAAAATATTTTTGAAGGTTTTCCTTTCTCTTAAAAATACTGAATTTAGAAGGATGATAAATTATGTGTTCCCTTCATCTTGGTTAGCTTAAGATAGGCTAACACTTGATGGTGACTTAGCCAGCAAGAAGCAGTGATTTCCTCAAAAGTATTCAAGGATTTTTTTTTGGTTTTCATCTTTGCAAAAGCATTAACTAACTGTGCCTCTGTTTTCTTTAGTTTTGATCAGAACTTGCTCCTAAATCTACACAAACTTACTTGACTGAGCAGCAAAAGACTTGACCTGTGGGCACTTGCCAAAAGGAACAGATAGTTGAATATGTACTTTCTGTTTCAGACCCAACTACAAATGTTACATCTACTCATGTCGTTCCAGTACATGTGTGTAAGATTCTGTGAAGTAGCCAAACAATAAACTTGCATTGGTGCTCAATGAGAAAGTACGTGATAAAGGTTCACCCTCGTGTTAGTTTTTATCCAGACAGTCAGGAGGCAAAGTGGAGAAATGCTACATAACGATACAGTGTTCCCACAGCAGGCTATCTAAGTGTAAGTCCCTAGAGTAAGTGTCCCCCTACTTTTGAGCTCAGGAGAGGGATCAAAAACAATCTTGATAGGGTCTGATCCATTATGTTTTCCTTAGGTTTCCAAAGAAATGCTTCAGACAAGAGAACTCAAATCCAAGTTTCCACTATCAGTCCCACCATGACCATAAACCCATTTTGTGTTTATGATGAAATCTGAATTAAGGTATCCTCTGGGCAATGATGATGTAGTCTAACAAATCCTGTGTGGCATTTCATTTTTCAAAATTACAACTTTCTTTTATTTCCTCAGCCCCGTGTCTATTAAAATCATTGCCAGTTTTATTTTTGACAGCTTGGAGCTATATCTGAACACCTGTTTTTCAAACCTCAGGGAAAATGTCAGAAATGAGGAACACCATTTAAATAAATATAGATTACAACAGTAGTGTGAAAAAATAAGCATAAACAAAATTTGTCAAGCTTTTTTTTCTAGAATGCTACAATTGATAAATTGCTGAAAGGAAAAGTGAATCTGGGCAAACACCACAAATGGTTCATTAATCTGGTCCAACTAACGCTTACAGATTGATGATTGGCCAACTGGCATCTAAATTACTGCAATACTCATGCCCTGAAGTGCATTTTTCCTGTACCCAAGTAGCATTTATCATATTTTATTTTTTTTACAATTTTGTTTGGAATTCAAACTTGCAGCTGATGGTGATGACTCACGAAAAGGTTTTGTAGTGCGTTCTAAAGAAAGTCGCCTTTTCTTCTTGAGTTCACAGTTTAATGGACTTTGTTCTGCAAAGAGGATGTATAAACATGATTTCTCAGTCCATTCCGGAATTAGGAGGAAAATCTCAGGACAGGAATGCTCCTTCATGCTAATGTGTTGCAAATTTTAAATACAATCCTGAACAAATGTGTGTTGATGTATATATAATCTTGGCTATCGCTGTTCTATCAGGCATTGTGATTGACATGATGCGTCTTCCTATCCCATACTGGATGTGTGTAGGAGTTTAGAGTAGATGTTAAATCATTTATTCCCAGTCCATACTGAAAGTACACTCCAGTATTCCTGTGCTGGCTGTCCTGTATGGCTATATGGATGAGGAATATAGGGAACAGGTACAGACACTGTCCTGAGTATCTTCAGAGAGAGCATTCACTTACACCAGCAAGTTCCCAAATTGAGGAGAAATTGCAAAAGCATCACAGAAAGAGTAACTAGTTTCTTTCACTACTTTGCCTAAGTGCATCTGCTGAAAAACTTCAGAAGTATCACAAAATAAACAAAAGGTGACATAGCCAAGGAAGGAGCTGTGTCTTGGTTTTGTCTACTCTAAGCTGCACATTGAAAAGACAAGACAGGCAAAATGATTTTATGCTCTGTCCATTTTCAATGAGAATAGCTTCCATTAACCATTTCATTTTGGAAAAATATCTGAATTTCTTTGGTCACATAGACGCCATTTTGTAGCAGTCTGCCCCAATGGATGGCAAAGTTTCCAGATACTTTCCAGATAAAAAGTTTCTCTTTTTAAGTACATTAAAACACAGGAGTACACCTCCTTTTTAAAATTCTTCTTGGAATTATTTATTGTAATTGAAAATACAATGTTATTCCTGTTAATCTGTGGAAAACTCAAGAGTGTGTGGAAGAGCCATCCCGTGTTTACAGGAGATTCACAGACAAGGATCACAGAATCATAGAGTAACTTGAGTCAGGAGGAACCCATAAGGATTGGAGTCCAACTCCCTGCTCCTCAAAAAAGTACCTAACACTAAATCATAATGCCTAAGAGTATCTCCCAGGCACTCCTTGACCTTGAGCTTGGTGCTCTGACCACTTCCCTTGGGAGCCTGTTCCAATGACTGAAATGAACTTGCTCATTCTGTAATGTCTTTTCAGGTTTGCCCCTGTTTGTCATTAGAACTGTCCTTGTAGCATTTGAGCACTTTGCTCTCTTTTCATGTATTTCTCATGACAGAAGTCCTGTTGAACAGGTTGGTTCTATTGCCATTATACACATGGAAAACTACATCCAAAATGATCACTTTTGCCACTCCAGCTATAATGACTGTGATGTCATTAATCAAAAAGTGTTACATGAAATGATGTGCCAAAACAGGTTGCCTTACATAAAATGATGTGCCAAAACAGTTTATCAACTTTTGGACCGTGATAATTAACACATTTTAATATACTCATGGATCAAAATAGAGCTGGGGCAAATTGGTAGAGAGGATAGAAGCTTTCCATTTTGTGATTATAGAAAAACATTTTTAATTCAGAAGTAATTTCTTGAACATCATTTGGGATGAATCAGGATAATGAGCTGGTGCTGTGCAACATGTGGTGTCTTCTGTGCTTCTGCACTGTATCAAAGTGAGTCACTTGCATAGAGGTGACTAATTTCAGTACATGGCATGGCATGGGCTGCGTTTCAGGTGGTATCCCTGTGTTTTAGCATGTGTTGCAATGTTTGACTTTTTCCTATGAAAGAAAGCAAAAACTCCCAGTGATCACTTCCCACGGTGCTGGATCAAGGATATTTGCTGTGTGTGTTGCTCAGATGACAAGCATCTTCAGCCCGAAGTTGCGTGCAGTTAAAAAGCACTTTAATGTTTTGTGACGTGCTCTACTTGTACTTTAAAGAACTTTCCAAATGTGTTACTTTGCAGTTCGATTGTAGTGTAACACATGTTAAAAGTTTTGTTTCTGTTTTACATAGTATTTCCAATGTATTTTAAGAACAGAGTTCAGGTCTTCAGGAACACTGTAAAGTTGCACCAAAGCTGCAAAGGAACGTTAAGCCCAGAGAAGTTCTTTAGAGCAAATACATAATTCCTGCTAACACTCCAGTACGAATGAGTAGAGTGCTAATAAGAATGCTGTAGAGTGTGCTAATAAAAACAGTAAATTAAGGCATTAGGATTTTGATCATTCTTATAGGAACTGAAGGTTTTAAGACGTCGATACGCTTATTAACAACTTTGCTGCAGAAATGCACTTTCCAGCATCTCTTTTGAAAAATAAGTAGGATGAAGAAAAAGCAGTAGGAGGGATTAACTTAGACAAAGTAGTTCTAAGGGCCCTATAGGAGCCAAAGTCTTTGGGACCCCATAAGCTCTTCCTTAAAAGGACAAGGAAGAGATAATTTTTTCAGTGTCTGATACTGTTTTTTTTAACTGGACTTCTTCAGTGTAGCACAATTTACATCATCTTCACACACTCTCATTGTTTTGACATAGCAGCGTGCTAGTGGCTCTGATAGTGTGCAAGGGTTCTTGCTGCTGGGGAAGGGAGGACCTTGCAACATCTACTTTCTGGGCTGTATATAATTTATCAGTAGAATTGTGGGATTGAAAAGTCATGTAATCAAAGCTCTTCCAAGCAAGCAGGAACAAAGAAGGACAGCAGTGAGTCAGCTGGGGGTATGAGGAAGATTTTTTTCTTCCCTCCTGTTTGGGCTTTATCATCCCCACTGTATTTCCCAAATATGATTTCTAAATCTCAACATCCAGATTGTACCCAATCATAGAGTGACTCATCAGGGCAAAAGAAACATGCAAGATTTGTAGCAGAACTGTCTTGTTAGCAGTGTAATGTGAAAACTTCTGGTTTGTCAGCAAATCCAGACATTAAAAAAAACCATCTGGCTAAAGTGAAGCCCTCTAGTTTGGCTCTTGGGGGCTGCTTAGGTGCTGTTCCTCAGCAAATCATTCTCAATTCTCAGCTACCCATCACTCTACTCCATTTTGAATTTTGCAAGCAGAATTAAGAATATTAGGCCAACTAGGTTTATATCTGTTGGTGACTCAATATTCCTGTCTTCACTTCTGCTCTGAATGGTGGCCAGATTTCCTTTCCACAGATGACAGTACTCAATGTTGTGGTTCAGGTCCTGTTAATTTCTCTTTTTAAGTACATCTGAACTTGCAAAGAATAAAGGAAAGATGGGGTCATCTCCCAGTTGGATTAGATCTTATCCCATGGGTGAAAATCTCATGGTTAGATTACAGTGTATTCAACCGAAAAGAAATAGATTTTCAAAGTCCCTTTCTGAAGTGTTCCAGCTGCTGAAATTCAGGGAACCGTGTATCTGCTTAGCAAATTGTTTCTTTGGTAGAATTTTCTAGATCTGAGTCATGGTTTAGCAAAACAGGATTGCATGCTAGTGAAGCATTCCTGTCTTTTGCATTAGGTTACTCCTTATGAATCATCATGGAATCAGAGAATCATAGAATGGTTTGTGCTGGAAGCGACCTTACAGGTAATCTCTGTCCAACCCCCCTGCCATGTGCAGGGACACCTTTCAATAGACCACATTGCTCAAAGCCCCAGTCTGGCCTTGAGCACTTCCAGGGATGGGAAAAACTTCTCCGGGCAACCTGTTCCAGTGCCTCACCACCCTCACAGTAAAGAATTTCTTTCTAATGCCTAATCTAAACCTGCACTCTTTCAGTTTAAAGCCATTTGCCCTTGTTCTATCACTACATGCCCTTGTGAAAAGTCCCTCTCCAGCTTTCATCAGGAATGGGAGAGGTGCACAGATAAGCCTCTGAAGAAAATGAAGTGCTAACTCAATTTTGTGATACCAAACTCTTTAGGATAGGTGTTTGAAATATGCCTATGGTTCATCCTCCTTCCTGAGGGCAGGCTGCAGGAAGCTGTCTCGAGAAACAAAGCCTTTCCCTCCTCGCTTCGCTCAGCGTGCTTTGAAAAGGTGCAGAATTGGGATATTGGGGCATTCAGATTTTAATACCTTCCCTGCGACAGCTCTGTATGTTCTTTCTCTTGTAATGAAGCACTGATATTAAGTGAAATTATGCAGTTATCTCAGGTTTCAAATGAAACATGATTCCATTTCCTATTTGTTATCACTTCCAGCAGCACAGCAGCCATTCTAAATGCTTGCAATTATATGTTCTCTGATGACTTTCTTCCAACTTCATCTGCTCTCATCAGTGTTTTGGTTCTTGTTGCTGCAGCTATTTCCCAGCTTGGGGTAATGGCTGCTTTACCCACATGCACTATTTTTCCCCAGAACAAGCCAGGGAGACAGCTGATATCCAGGCACTCACAAAAACAAACACAGCAAAGCTGAATGTTTTCTGGGCTGATACCAGAGGCAAACTGGCACCTAGGAAGTGTTTCTGTAAACCAATGTTATGTTGGCTGTCTTGTATTTTGTGTAATTATTGTAAGTACATCAGTCCTGCTTCCAGTCACAGAAGCACAACTACAACTGACTGTTCCTCTTGTGTGTGTTGGGCTTTGCAAGTGGATCTGTGGCCTGGAACTAAGCTGTGCAAAGTAAATTTAAGCAACGGTGAAATTAAAAAAAAAAAAAAAAAAAACACCAAACACAACTACAGTGTGGGAGTATAAAAAGTAGAAAAGGCATTGGCTCTGTGTAAGCTCTGCTCAACAATAACAAAAACATCTCTGTATTATCCACCCTGTGTTCAGCACAAATCCAAAACAAAGTCCCCTACCAGCCACTGTGAAGAAAGTTAACTCTACCCCAGCCAAAACCAGCGCATCATGTTTTAACAAACCAATAGAGACTGAAAATGCTGAAAACAGTAGTTCTTGGAATAGTGACCGTACGGAGATGACACGCATAGTTTTATGTCAAAGCTCTGCGCAATTTGGAATTCAGTCATGATATGCAAGATGAGTTAAGCACAGTGCAGGAGAGACTTCTACTTTCCCTCCAGCCTGCAGGTATTTTTCAAAGTACTGTTTTGCCTGTGTGAAATTTCCATTGGAAAGGTACCCATTAGCAGATGTGCTGGTCTGGCCCCTGCTTATGGAGGTCCATGTGCAGATACTCTGTGCCCCATGTTCATTGGCCTCATGCAGAACTGAGGCAGAGGCTTCCAAACTTGCACAGGTGGGGTGCAGGAGTGACAGACATTGTCTCATGTTTGCTGTGTGTAAGCATAAAGTAGCTTTGCTATCCTTGTGGAGCAAATCGAACACCCCCCAGGAAGCAGAAGTCACAAAAAAAGAAGTGGAAATTGCTTTGGTGGCCCAACTGAAAATTGCTTTGAACAGTACTGTGAACTTGTTGTCTTGACTAGCAAAGTCAGCTCTGAGTAATGATGGGCAGGTGTGCATTTGAATGCCCTTGCAGTTAAATTTGTTGTCTCTCAAAGCAAAATACATGTTAGGGGTTTTCAACCACGTTCATAAATGTAAGGATCTTTTTTGCCAATGTATCTGGGCCAGAGGGCAGGACACCTGGCTTACGCTGCTCCAAAAACACAACCAGGGGGATAGCGGCTCTCATGTTTTCTCCCAAGTTTCAGCCTGGAAGCGCAATGATTCTTCAAATACAGCTCTCTCACAGCAGCAAAAATGGCCTTTTGTACATGTATAACACTGGACGATTTTTAGGCTGAATAGTGTGTTGATTCTCAAGAGAAGTAAAAGGAAAAATAGGGGACTATTTAGTGATCAAATTGCTGGTTTCGTCAGTATTTCCTGTTATCAGTGCAGGCAGTGACTAGAGAAGTAGAGAAAAAACCCTTTTGTGGAGAACTACAATTTTGGTTGCAAGAAAAAGTAAATAATATAAAAACTGTAAGTACTGCAAATTGAATTGATACTTCTACCTATCTCAGCTAAAAAGAAAATAGTAGTATTTAGCAGTAACTAGCAAAGCTGGTTGTGCTTATACCAATGCTATTCACATCCAGCTGCTTTAAAATAAGTGAAAATAAACTACAAAAAAGCCTCACTTGCTGAAAAGAGATGTATGACTGAAACTGATGCTCTTCTTAAGTAAAGAGCTTGATACCAAAAAATAATCTCAGCCGTCTCATATGAGCTGATGACCAAAAATTTAAACAAATTATATTTCAAGTTTTTACTTCTGTATTAAAATATTATATCAAATATTTTTAGTTTTAAATTTGTTGAGTAAAATTTCTAATTGGTTGTATTTCTTCTCCAGGAAATGTACAGAGTTCTGGAACATGAAAATTAGTTTCAAACTCTCTATCTAGAGACATACCTCCTTGGGGTAGGGATCTATATTTTCTTTGAGGCTAGGGATATATTGTTGCTGTTATTTACAATAGGATTTGCTTCTACAACACATCTGATAACTTATAGCATGTTCTGCCAGAAGCTGTGTGAGAAACTGATAGACAATTCCCAGTATAGTTTGCTACACAGTGCTGGAGGATAATGGAGTCAAAATTTTGAGTAAGAGCAAATATTTGATTGCTATAAGGCAGTATATTGCAAGGATTTAGACCTGAAGGGCCCTGGGTAAAGGTCGTAGGTACTCCAGGAATTCTGAAGGGTTGGAAAGCAATTTTACATTATGGAATGTGAAGGACTTAAATTGTTTAGCAGCTGGAATGAAAATAATAAGCACCTCTATTACCTGTCTTCGGCCAAGGGGCACCTGGTGATGCTGAAGCAAAGGGCTGGCATACACACTGCAGGCTGTCAAGGAGGATGGGGGGCTGATGGCACTGGGTGCATCTTTGCCGATGCATCTAACTCAGGAGGCAGAAATAAGTGCGGAACAAGGAGCTCAGCAGGCAGGGGGTTGCCTGTGTTCTTTTTTTCTAATAGCTCGGCATCATACTTATTTAAAATGTACTGTAATTACTAGCTAGGATAATCTTCAAACACTGAGGGTGATCAAATGGATCAGCTTAAGAATACAATGCTGACATTAGAAGGAAGTGACTTACCCTGCGTGGATAGGCGTGTGCCTGTTGGAAAAAGGGAGCAGTTCCAGATAATTATGTTGCAGTAGTGCTGTAGTGAAAATCAGCAATTTTCCAAAATCCATGCTGAAAGAGATCTGAACTGTCCTATCAGATTTGCTTTGCAACCTGATTGTATAGGAAAAAGAAAAAAACAAAAAGATTGAAGTCTTAATAATAAAACAAAAAAGACAGGATTGAGCTCTATTGATACATATCTGGAAATATTATATGTAGATATTGCATATAATAGTCCTTTTACTGCCACAAAAGAGAAAATACTTTTGCAGGTGATGAAGTTTTCAAGGAGTGAAGTAGAACTTCCCAGTTTTAGTGCTCCTTAATCTCCCCTTCCCACTAGATTGGTAAATGACTGGGACTACTCTTGCATGTACACGAATAATATAATGTCGAGTAGTCTGTCAGCACAAATCAGTGATTTCTTGGCTGTGGATAAGCACTATTCATAATTTATAACAATCACAATGCTACTGAATGCAGACCTGCTTATTCTTCAACTAGAGACTGAAAACTGGTATGATGAAGAACTGTTGGGTCTCCCATTGCTCAGACCTCAGGCTCTGACGTGTTTGAAGAACGGAGAAAATCTCTCAAAGGCATGACAGCCAGTAATGTTATTTGAGTGGATTGATCTAAATTAGACAGATGGGATTTGCACAGATGGAATACCCGGCATCATTGGCAAAAATTACTCATTTGCTTTACTGGAAATGTTTTAAACCTAAAACTGAGTAGTAGTCTTTCCATATCCACCAGGAGACTCTTTGTGCCAAGCAAGTTAGTTTCACGGGCATTTTAAACACTGCTCTCTGTTGTATCAACAAAGTCTGTGTGAAGGCATTTCATTTCAGAGAGATTTGCAAAAACAACAAGCTGGGGAAGAGAATGCTCCTTTGCAATCGTTTTTGACTGCCAAAGAAAAAAGCTCCTGGAAAGTCTAGGAACTAAGAAAACCAGTTCTAAAGTTTCAATGGAGAGTGAATGTGCTGAAGGCTGCAGGCTACTAAAAAGTGAAGAGTAGATAAGCAAGCTGGCTTTCCTCAGAGATGTTTGGGTTTTTTTCTTTGTGAGCTCAGAATAAATCTCCAGGGGAAAGATTGTCTTTTGCTGTGCTGTGCTTCTCTCATGAAAAATATGTAGACTTCCACACAGCAATATAAATCACTTTCTTTTTTTACCACAGGAGGCACAAACTGTAGGAAATGAAACTTCTTCCTCTTAAATTCATTTAGATCCAAGCCTGAGGATTTTGAGGCAGAAAAGAACAGTTTCTGTTCACTGCCTCAGACATGGATTTTCACAAACTCAGGGTGCTGGGATGGAGGGACCACTTGTCTGACTTACACATGACCAGGAGAGATTGGGCTACATCATCAGGAGTGAGTACCTGCATGTTTTACTGCATGGAAAAGTGGCCCACCAACAAAGGCATTGGCCTTTGGTCTGTGGAGACTGAAGTCCACGCTCCATTCCAGAGGGACTGCAGTTCCAGCAGACTGTCCGTGCATTTGCTTGGAGGGGAGACTCCCTGTATATATACAAAAAATGAAGGAGTTGCTTCACACTGCTGCAGGATTTGCTGCCGTGCTGTGGGCAGGTCACTGCCCACTGCATGGCCTGCTCCTTCCAGAGCTGGCAGGAACTGAAGCCCTGCAGAGCAGGTGAGAACCTGTGAAACAGGAACCAAGAATGAGTGAGAGTGAAAAAGAGCCTGGTAAGTTCTCATCCCAAACTCAAAGGAGATCCACACCTCTTTCAACGTCAGATGTCCCCTGTGCTCCCAATGGAGACAGGAGCCAAGAGGGAGCTCCCATTTCCCTGCAAGCAGCATCATCTGTGCCCAGCACTGCTGGTGTCTGTGCCAGGACAGAGCAGTACACGGAGGTCTTCAGGCCCAGGATGGAGTCTGACGTATCTCTGCATGTTTATCAGCCCCATGTGAATCTGGGGCTGCTCAGCAGGTACACGTAATCCTGCTTCCTCTGTTGGGCACCCAAGGAGTCTCTTCTTCCTCTGACCCTGAAAGAAACTTGCTCTTCTCATATCAACTCTTGGTTTTGCAGAAATCAGGAGTAACACTGGGGTTGTTACATACATTCTGTTCATGATTATACATGTACACATGCATACATCTGTATGTCTATTTATTTATGCACTTCTATTTGCATAAGTACTTTTTTTTTACCCATTTCACCAGACACTGAAGCATAAATGTCAGTGGTTCCTGGCATTGTCTTTCAGCACAAAAAGAAAAGTTATGAAATGGCAGTCTCTCTGTGTATGCTTTTGCAATGGCACCATCTAGTTCTGCCGTTATTATATGAGAAAAGCATTCAAATCCCTTTTCAAGAGACTCACAATTGAGACTCACGGTGGCTTGCTGCTGTTTAAGAGGTGCAGAAATATGCATAGTGCACCAGACACAAAACATGACCTTTTCTCAGTCTTGTCAGATGTAAACCAGCCTCTCCCCAAGCAGCTGGAGAGCTTTGTAGACCAGCTTAGAAATTTGTGTCACCCACTTCAGCAGGTTTCCACTGTGTCTGTGCTTAGTGTTTCCCCTGGGAGCCCATGGTGAGGCTGGTGGAAACAGGTCCTTTTAGAGTAAAACCCTGTTTTAACTCTAACAGGGTTGCAGCGATGCCAGAGCCTCTGGAGGCAGTCACAATTCTCACTCAGAACACGATTGTGCCTGCAGTTGAAGCTCTTTATTTCATGACCTGCTGTTTCAAGAGGCATCAAGGACCAACTGTACACTAGGGAAACAATTCCCTTGGCAGGACAGCTTTAGCAATGAGACAGGTTCAGAGGGATCAGGGTGTGGTGGTTGTGGGTGTTAAATGGAGGTGAAAATACTTTCTCTTCAAAGGATGAAATGGAGGGCAGAGCAGGGAGACGGAACCTCCATAGGAGCAGCAGTCAAGGAGTTCAGCCCAGGGAGCAGCTGATGGTGAGCACCTTTTGGACACAGAATTCAGGCTGCAACCAATGACTCCTCAAATGACAAGAGGATGAGGACATACCTGGAAATCAGAAAGTTAGTTTAGATCAACGAATCACTCTGGTACACAGGGGTGAGTGCAAGCGTGGGTTTTTTTTTTTCTGCAGGAGGACCTGAAATCAGCTACGTGGAATCCAAGAAGGCAGAATGCAGCAGGTTCAAACACCATGTGAAGAAAGGGCTGAGCCACACAGAGTTACTTCACGTTAGTATGTTTTGGAAACACTACTGAACATCTCTCAATAATTTCATCCCACTGGAGAGGGGGTTCAAATTCCCTTATTTCAATACTTCAAAGATGACACTTATATGTGATTATTTCCCTCCAGCTGCATGAAATCATTTATAATTTAAGTTTTCACCAAATTGAAATATCATTCCAGTTCATATGAAGTGTGAAGGCAAAATAAAAATCAAAACATTGAGAAAGGGCAGTATTAGAGTTCTAGGGGTTTTGATCTCTTCTCTGACAACTTGGCATCATTATTTGCAAAGCCATGCATATCCTATTAGCTGAATGTATTGGGATCCTATGGTTGCTTGACAGTCCTAATCAGACACAGGTGGCTCCAAGCAGTAACTGCAAACATATATAGAGATAATCAGCCCAGCAAAGAAAACCAACCTGTGTTTCCCATAATCTATAGCTCAGGGTCTAACTTGCTTCTGTAGCCTAAGCAGGGTCATGACAGTTCTGTCTCTGATTGTCCTGCAATGTTCTGCCCGTGGTTGTCAAGTACGGTACTTTGAGAAGAGCATATCAATCTATTGAATACAGGTTATGATTTCCTCTCCCTCCTGGTGCATTTTCCTCTTAAAGGTTGTGTTCAAAGTTGTTTCTTAAACAGAAGCATTTTTAACAGCATAATGACTCTGTGTAAGCCTGGCAAAGGATAGGAATATTACAGCAGAGTCCTTTGCACTGATACTTGTAAGTTATTTCACATTACTGTCCAAGTGGATTATTTATCCTTGGAAGTTCAGGAACATAAACTTCATTGTCTTTAGGAAGGGCTTCTGCCATCCTTGTCAGCTACTTGCTGCTCCCTGGCAATCTTTAATCTTTCCTAGACACACTTTCTTCTGAGCTTGGCTTCAGAAGCTGCTTACAGGTGTTTTAAAGATCTTCATTGAGGACTTTCCTCCAGCTTGCAATCTTCAATGAGGTCTTTCCTGCAGCTTGCTGTAATAACAAAAGCTGTGGCTCATAGCATTTTTTCTGTGAAAATAGTGGCCATCCAATGTATTTTTTGCATTGCTTTTGTTTCCATTTCCATTTACAATCCATTAGTGTTCTCTGGATATGACAGTTGCAGAATTATCACCATAGTCATTAATTTCACCTCTAAAGTAAGGATTTACTGGGAAACACTGAGCATCAAATATTTGAACTGAACACAGAAAATCTGTCAATTGAAGAGCTGTTTTCCATGGGGTGCTGGACCTCAGCCATCTGTCCTCAGGTTGGACTCCAGCAACTGAGCCTGAACTGCTTGGAGGAGGATGTTTCACTGCAGACAGTGGGATGCTGTGGGAAGAGTTCTGAGACGAGGAGGGAGTCACATCAATCTATTAGGTCTCCTGGGTTGAAACAAGTTAAACTGGAAAACATGTTTACTGTTAATGTGGACAAAGCACAGTAGAGCAGCTAGAGCAGAAGTCACAGGAAGGCAATGGGTAAGGCCAGAGCCATAGCCGGTATCCCCCAGCTGGACAGAGTGAGAGTTGAAGCACTAAACTGACACCTCACAGAGCCACCATCAATGAAATAGTGCCCTGTGGGTCTGGGTATGGCTTTCACCGCTGCTTCCTCACATTTAACACTTTTTTCTTTTTTTATAGTGAAAATGAAATAGGAGGTGTTAAATGTCTTCCAATTTAGCTCTTATAATAGAAGTGTCAGACTTCAAAGGACCCATTAAAAGCATGGATAAAAGCAGCCACTGGGCTCAGAGTTGATGGGAAAAGAAGAAAAGAAATAGAAAAGGGGGGTGTGTGTGGAGAGGAGGTACTGCAAAATTACGACTGTGTCCAATGAAGTGGAGACAAGGACTGTCATTCCCTTACTGACACTCATAATGGGGCACAATTTGATGTTAGCAAGTGAAAGCAAAGTGTATTTAATTTCATGTTCAGAAATATTTTTCACTGACACAAAAACTCATAAAAAAGACACAATAAGTATCTGTTATATATGAAGAGTGTTTTAAACTTGAATTTTAACATAAAGGCACAGTTGTGGTGCATACTTGACTTTGAAATAATACTTTTAATGATCATTTTAACGATCCTTCAACATTTGGATTGGCTGTCTGACTGTGACTTGTATTTACACAACTAAGTCTGATTGTGTATTGATTTTTTTAGATGTCCACACTTTGCTCAGACAGAAATCACAGAGAACAGAAGGTATGACAAAGCTAGTGGCTAGAAGGAAAGATTCTTTAAAATATAGCTAACATAGGAGTAAAGTGATGTAAATCATGCAATATACAGTTTCTTTTTTTTTCCTTTTTTCTTTTTTTTCGATAATTTTTTTTTATAAAAATTCCATATCCTGATGCGTATAACTCATACTTCAGACATCTCGCAACATTTTAAAAGTACTGGTTTTGATGCACATTATCAGATAACAAATATAAAATCAGGGAGGAATAATATGAGAAATAGGAATGCCACCAAGGAAAGGGGACTATAGAATAAAATTCTTGTTATCACATGCATGTGTGATCATGAAGAGTGGGGGAAAAGAGTAGTTTGGGTACCCTATAAACTACATGTGTGGAAATACAGAAAACAACTGAAGATTTTATGCATGCATAAATTTGTGCAGAGTTAGAGAAAGACTGGGAAATAAATGGTTTACAAGGCTCTCATTTGCCACCAATGTAAGGTCTGGAATGCCAAAAAACTATGCAAAAAACTATCTAGGAATTGACATTACTAGAAGAGAGAGAATTATAGGTTGGGGCAACACCACTTAGACAAATAGTTAGGATAGTTTTATACCATTTTTAAAATAACAGGAAAACTAAGGAAAAACTCATTGGGCACGAGATAACATCACTCTTGTAAAAAAAAAAAAAAAAGAAAAGACACTGGATATCAGTGAGGCTTTTTGTTGTGTTCATGTCTTAATTGATTTGTGTAGGATACGATAGTTTTCAATTTTAGAAGAGAAGAAGCTCATAGGATGCTTTTCTTGTCATTGGGTCAGGAAAGATAAAGGCAATGTTATCAAGAGATCAGATCGGAGGGCTGCACACCAGAAACCTCTGCTTCTATTACTGTGACTTCTTGTGAGACCTCACCGAGGTTATTTCATCTCCATCTTTTGATTTCCACTTTTCCCAGACATCACCTTTGTCAGTAGACTGTTTTGAAAGATTTTGAAAAGTACAAAACTCTAATTGATTGAAACTTGATAAGAATTTCTCTCTTTTAGGACACATATTGTAAGAGATGATGGAGTCAGGTCTTCCCACAATGAGAAATTACAAGCATTTAGTCTAGTAGTAATATAGTCAGAAGAAGCTTTATTTCAAATTGCCAAGATCTACAAAGGAGGGCCCCCAAATTCATAGGGCACCAAACAAAGTTCCCTTCTCATACCAAGAGTAACTATCTCCAGCTCTGTTTTACAACAAAAAAGGAGAAACATCTTCAAAGTTTTTGCCAGCAGCTTGAGGAGTAAAGCACTATCATGAGCCCTCCACTAAGTTATTCAAGGAGAAGAACTGGGCTGTGCTCTCTGCTCTACAAACTACTTAGGCATATTAGAGTCACTGGTAATTTTTAGATTCACAAGCTTGAAGTAAGAGTGTAATTTCAAACTCTATTTTCAGTGTCTAAGTGGAGGTGAATCTCCCAACTTTTACTTATGACGCCGGTCTTGCCCACTTTCCTGTTGGCATGAAGGAGGTGTGGATGACTCTGGTAGATGATAAAGTAGGATGAAGTCTATCTAACTTTGATATAAGTAAGAATCATAGTTGTGCAACGTATTTTTATGATACACTAAAATCATCAAGATGAAAATAAATCCAACATTTAAATATGTAGGAACTCTGCAAAATTATGCACTGTGGCAATAATGCAGTTTTCAAACACTGAGTTAAAGGTAGGGAGAGTAAAATCTACTGACTTGATTGCACCACCATAAAAGCATATTAAACATTGCTAACATCAGCACTGCTCTCCTTTATTAAGTAGGAGGAAAACCTTGCTGTGAAAGATGCTGCAAACTGCTTGGTTAAAAATCCTAACTCAGATAATTCAGATATCAGAATAGAATAGAAAAGAAAAGTGAAGAATAGCTCAGTTGGAAGGGACCTACAGGGATCACCTAGTCCAACTGCCTGACTGCTCTGGGGTAGACCAAAAGTTACAAGCATGTTTTTAAGGGCATTGTCCAAATGCCTCTTAAACACTGACAGGCTTGGGGCATCAACCACCTCTCTACAAAGCCTTTTCCACTGTTTGACCACCCTTTCAGCAAAGAAATACTTCCTAATTTGTCCAGTCTGAACCTCCCCTGGCGCAACTTTGAACCGTTCCCATGCATCCTGTCACTGGATCCCAGGAAGAAGAGATCAGCAGCTCCCTCGCTGCTTCCCCTCTACAGGAAGCTGTGAAGAGCAACAAGGTCATCTCTCAGCCTCCTTATCTCCAAACTAGACAAGCCCAAAGTCTTCAGTCACTCCTCACAGGACATTCCTTCCAGCCTCTTTGACATCTTTTTTGCATCCTGCTGGACCCATTTGAGTTCCTTCATCTCCTTCTTAAATGGTGGGGCCCAGAACTGCCCACAGCACACAGACAATGCTGCACCAGCGCTGAATACAGTGGGATAATCACCTCTTTTAACCAACTGGTTGTGCTGCGTTTGATGTGCCCCAGGATGTGGTTTGCCCTCTTGACAATAGAGGAGAAAAAGACTGAGATGAGCCAGAAATGTGACATCCCTTGCCTCAGATCAAAGGAAGAGGCAGGAACAGTCTTCAGGTTGAATACTTGCAGATTATCACATTCAATGGAGCTGTAGTTATCTGCTGTCTTTAACCACCTGCCCCATGGATCCCTCATTCCTAGACTAGAGTTCTGTTCACCACATTGTTTTGAACACCAGGCAGCCTTTGCCTTTCACAGTTTACACAGATGAGTAGTTTGTTCATTGTCTTCTACAATGACGGCCCAAAAGACAAACTAAAAATCCATTTGATTTCAGATAATGTCTTAGAAATGCAGGTTTCAAAGCTCAAAATTTTACACTCTGTTTATTAGCTATATTGTGAAAAATGCCATCATTTCTTCTTTGTATTTTTTTACCTTTTGTGATGTGCTGCTTGGAGATATCTGCTGTCCTACATCTGGATGAATCTCTACTGAGAGGCACAATAAATCCTTGACAGTATTGCAAATGCAGGAACCGCTTATTATTATCCAAAGATATTAATTTTCATAGGATTGAGAGATAACAAAGGAACAGGCTATTCTTTGCTGCTATGAAGTTATCTAGCTCGAAAACCCTAGAAAGTATCACAACTGGAAGTCAAAAAGCGCCCTGCACCAGAAACAGTGCACGAGATGCTGAACAAGGTTGCAACCTGTGCTCATTAAAGCCACATTCCCCTTTGGAAAAGAGAGAGAATATATTTCTTAATGGAAATTGTTTCATAATGGAATTTTTTAGAGAGAGGTATTTCCTAATACGGGTAATGAGGTGCTTCCACAAATCTTGAGCAATTGTCTTTTTTAATCACAAAGGCTCGGAGGCAAGCTGGATAGCTCCGAGAGTATTGTTCCTTCTCCTTGACAACTGGACATAAATAAAGCAATATCACTTCATTATTTCATTATATAACTAGTATTAAGAACACCAAATTACCCAGGGTAATATAAACAAAAACTTTGCTACTTTCCACATTTTAGCTGTCACGCAGTTTTAACTCTATCTGTAAAAATCTGTTTATTCCCTTAAGAAAAAAACCCAAACAAACAGGATTTGACAGTAGCAATAAAAGCTACATTTCCCAATATTTTCTACTCGACTGCCTGACCTTAGACTTGTCAATAACTGTCCTTAGAAATAGTATCAACATTAATTAAATTTTCCATCTCAACTTTTTTTTTTCCTAAGAAGCCTTTCTTTCCTTTATATGCTAGTTTGTGGCTGACAGTCATCCTTGACATTGATTGTCAGGTTGATTTATATTAACAGAATCAAAGGGAGAGTTCTCCTTGGCTGTTCCCTGTGGGATATGTCACTGATTTCCGTAACAACACTGTTATCATTTTTAGGAGCTGCTTTCACCAGGCCTACAGCAAGGATGGTAAATAACAGTGACTGCACACTATAATGTCAGTGTTTCTTGACTTCAGGTCTTTGTCATCACAAGACTAAGCCTTAATGACTTCAGTGAAAACACCTTCAAGTAGCTTTGTCGAGTGTTGAGGATAAAGAAAAGGAGAGGGCAAGGTACAAACTTTGTGACACTCTGGGCTAGATTAATTAAGTTGTCATTTACTCATATGTAATAACAAAAAAATTCTAATGTCAAACATTGGAAATCATGTGAACCATTCATCATATCCCTGTGTATCTAAGTCATAAGCATAAATAATTGTTTATATACTGATCTCTTCAAAAAATCCAGGCAGTTATTACATGAACTTAATTTTAAAATGAAGAGACAAATGTCTCATCCACTCCTGGCTCCCTAATATTCCTGAGAGGTAGATTAGATTTTGCACAAACTTAAAAAGTATTCCAAGTTCCTTGATCCTGATGGATCAGACAGACCATAGACCACTGGTAGCATGCAATGGTAGACACATATTCCATGTCAAGTATAAGTAATGTCTGACAGGGACAAACAGGGTCATAAAAATTTTGTTAATATTAAATACTTTCCTCAGAAACATGCAGGAATGAAGGATCATAGTATTTTTTTTCAATACCCATGTAACTGCATTGCCCTAGCTTTTATTGGAATTGGTCTAAAAATATTTACCTTTACCCTTAGACCATCACAACTCTAACCACACTGTCGGTTATTGGGTTTGGGTTTTTTTGTTAACATATAATGATGAAGCTTTGGGTTTGATTGTGCTGTGAGATGCAACACAGACATGTGCAGGAAATCTGCATGGAGTGTTCCTGTGTAATCAGTGCCCAGATGACAAATGCCCAAATGATGGGGCAGCATTGCAAGTTGTCCTGTTCTACCCAGCCCCGTCCCAGTGTGCTCGGTGGGGAAGCACAGCTGGTCTGGGGAAGCTGGGGCTATGGTACAGCTGCCTGGCATTCAAGCAGCATTTTGAAGGCAGTGTGAGGCAAAGCTGTGGAGCCAGGCAAGCCCAGGCCATCTGAGGAGGCCGGGACTTCTGCCACTCCACAAGTGGCAAAGCTACCCAGCAAGTCTGGGCTGTGATCCCAGCAGCATCTGCTGCTTATGGCTGTAGTATCACCAGCACAGGGACACCAAACGCTTGGTAAGAGTCTGTTACATGGAGATGATTGGTACTCTTGGAGATAAGCCAAGGTATACAAGATTTTATGGCATAAAATGGGGACACATGACATAAGGACCCCCATGTCCTCATGCAGAAAGCATTAAAGACCAGACGGAAACCCCTTGAGGCCCATGTTTTGGCAAATAAATTGTGCCTTGTGTGTCAGGGCACATAGGTTTCAAGGATTACTAATCAGAGTAGTGAATTTGGACAAGTAGCTGAAGATAGACATGAGACATTATGCCCTGCTCCAGGCCAGCTGACTCCCTGGGTCTCCACCTGCACAGGATTTTGTGAGGAGGGAGGAGAAATGGTCTTATGAAAATACAAAGCAAGCATACACAATAAGGGTATTTTAAAACTGTAATAGCATGCTCATGCTTGTAATAACTAGAGTCTTCTCTGGCAGCCATCTATTGACACACTGTAATAACTGCAATAAGATACCATGATGATTAAGTGGAAACATTAGGACTAAATCCCACTGCTCTTGTCTGTAAGGCTTTGTTGATTTAGAGGTTTCTGCCTTCTCCAATATTTCCTCTGTCAGAAGTTGTTTGAATATTGTTAGACCCTTCAGTAAGAGAAGCAGCAAAGCCAGGGGAGCAACAAATAAATTTTATCAACGAACAGAAGCTTTTCCAGCAGCTGAAGCAGACTGGGATGTCTCCAGAGGAGCACAGGGGCCACACAGGAATGCTTTGGAGCTTTCACCTTCAGCTGTGCATGATGGTATGTGCTGGGCTCCTTGTTTTCCTTCTTCTTTATTTTCCCCTTCAGCTATTTTGCAGAGTTGGTGAGTTGACCTCACATTTACTTGTCACTTATTACAGAGAGGTATCACTTCTCATCAGTTACTATCATCTTCAGCCATGCCAACATTGGTATACATACCAAGAAACTTAATTTTGAAGTTAACTAAAGTAGTGCATCTGAGTGAAAGGTTCTGAAGGTGTGATTAAATATCCATGTCTTCACCTAAGTATCCATGTAACAGTAAATCCAGAAGAGCTGGGATGTGAGTAACACCTGCTCAGGAAATGTTCTGATTTCTGAATGTGTCCTTATTATAAAATGGCTAATAACTCTGGTTAGTTATCCTAGTCATAGAATATGTCATTAAATTAATTTATTGTCTTGTCCAAAACTATGTTGGACTGAGATAATGATAATGTCATCTAAGGACTTTTGAAGAATGTCATCTAGGTAATTTTAAAACAGTGTTTGTCATCTGCATAGAGGGATTGGTGCGTTACAGTGGAAAATGTCTAAATGAGGTTGTAGTTTGTGACTTGATGACTAAATGCCAGTAGTTAGTATGGTAATAAGCTGCCTCCTGATAATTCTTTACAATAAGTTGCAAAACATTTCTGATTTCTCCTCTGAAGTGTAACAGTTACATTAGTCACAATTAATTACACAGTTTCTCCCATGAGTGTCAGACTTACATTAATTGTATAACGAATTATTTGGCTTCCCACCATGCAGGAGCTGAGGTGGTGTGCAAGAGTTTAAAACCACCAGTGGAAAAAGGCACTATGGGTTCTCTATAAAGTGCTTTTGTCTTAAGTAGCGGGGAGGGGCTGGTGTGTGCAGGGTGGCCCCGAGGAAGACACACACTTCCATGAACCGTGAGCACGTGAACTGTGTGCATGTACAGCTTGTCACTGCAGCAACAGCCAGTACGGCAGCACCCTCACCATCCATGTGCATTAGCACACAGTCTGCTACAGAAAGGATGTGCACCCTATACCACAATGGGAAAGGAGGATGTCTTGTCCTCCAGGAGAGATTTCCTCCAACTCTTCACAAACAGTATTGTTTCCCATTTGAGACGTGCAGAACAAAATACAGCCTTTGTTTCGAAGTCATAAAGTTAGCAAAGCATCTCTAGGGAAAGAAGACATCCACCTGGAATCCTTCTGCATATGAACTGGATTAAGAAGACATCTCTGTCATGTATTATTTTTGCACTCTGCAGCGATAGTTTCCATTTGAAAGGCATGGTACACAAAAAGCAGTGCCTTTTGGTACTGCACGTATTCTTTCAACACCCTAAGGCTGCCATGCACTCCAGCCAGCCACGCAGCTGGTTTCCAATCCACAGAGACTCCCTCTGGGCTTTCAAAAATTGCATATCTATGGGAGTACTTAAGTAGCTTCGTCTTAAATATTCTCCACATTAGCTATGCAGCAGTCATTTGTCCCAAAAACTAGGCAAGAAAGATGAAAATTGAAATAGGTAAGAAAGATGAAAATTGAAATAGGTAAGAAAGATGAAAATTGAAATATTTTACTAAACTATACAGGCCCTAGGCCTGTTTCCCAGCTGTCATCAGGCCATGTGAACAATGATTCAGCCTCTTATTCACCTGGGAAATAAGCATCTAGGCTAGATTAACAGCAGAAGCACATCCTTCATTTATATACTTTAACTGGTTCCTCTTCAGTTGAAAGTCAAAGAGCTTTCTTAAGCATTAACTAATGGGATGCCTACAACAGAATCCCCAAATCCATTCCTTCTTTGGTGCTAAGGGATTAGGTATAGACAGATTTTTACAATGCAAATTATACATTGGGGAAGGAGTGTGGAAATAGAAGTTTTGATGTTGGGTATACATGCAGAACAAGAAAGTAAAGACTTTTAGGAAGGTGTAATGAAAAGAAACCAATGGACATGTGGGTTCAAGACTCAACTACTACCAAAACAAATGGACAGAAAGTTTTAATATATTTTTTTTTGGAAAGGCTGCCTGATTTAGGGAACCTAACCTAGGTTTTGCACCAACCCTCATCCAAAATCCTCTCATTTTTAATATGATTTAGTGTGTTTTTTTACTCTTTACATCCACTGCACTTCCGAAAATATAAATTAACTCATGTACAACAAGGACCATGCTGTCAATTGCAGCCATATAACACTGCCTGTAATAATACACTTGAGCAAGATGTACAGCAAGGTTTATGCAGCTTCTCTTTTAAAACTTCTCTCCTCTTTCCATCATGGGAAAAAGAATAATGTTTTCAATATAATGTGACTAGCCTTGTTCAAGCCATTGCACTGTAGAAATAAAGGCCCACTGGCTTCACCTCACATTTTGGGATATGAGCACAACACTGAACTGAGTTCAAACATTCAAGTGTCATGGAATCAACAGGACTCAGAAGATTTCTGTTTCTCCTCCTCCTTTGCCTCTCTTCTCCCCATCCTGTCCTTCACTATATTACTTGGAGTTAACGTGGCATGCCGGGACTTTTACACTGTATGCCCCATTTGCATCCAAGTGGTTACTGAGCTGTTCCTCACAGGCTGGACTCTGTGTCTGCCCAACATCCAAACTTTTTTTTTTTATAAGTCAAAAAGAAAGTATCATTTCCAAGAGAACTAGGCACTGAAAAATCACTGGAGTCAAAACAGGGACCAGGACTTTCCCTCACCTTTTATTTATAAGAAATGAAAAAAAAAGGCTATGTGGCTATTTGTTTGTTGGTTTGGTTTTTGGTTACAGATCTGGACATATTGAAGCCCTTCATCTATATTCAGGGTTTGGCCAAAATCTGGTTTTGACAATCTATCTTATATTGCTGCAGATGGGGGAGGAGATTAAGGGGGAATAATGAGTACTTGTCAAAAGCTAGCTTTGATACAAAATCCTAATGTGCCCAGTTCTATTGGATCTATTGTATATGTGACACGGGGTAGGTTTAAGTTTAGGTTTAAGGTTGGGTTTAGTATTGGTAGTAACAATACCATACAACTTTTTGGTTTAGGAATTCCTGTAAAGCCAGAGTGAAGTTTGGTGCTGGAAAGGAAGAATGGCTGACAGGCAGCTCTACAGCAGATGTGAGTCTGTAGGGATCTTGTGACTGAGTCATCTTCAGATTAGGACTAAATTTAGGAAAATTGAGGTATATAAGCACTAGCCTTATTTTTAGACCTTTCAGGAGGGGAGGGAATAAACCATAAGAGCAAGAGAAAGTTGAAGAGTAAACTGTATTTCTGTATCAGCCCGGCCCTGCAGTTCCACTGGCTGCAAGTTAGGGTTAGGGATAGTGTTCAAGAGCTTGTCCTTCAAGATCACCAGGGCAGTACATGATGTGATGCCATCAAGGGCTAGTGGTATATCTCAGTTTAAGTTCTGAATCAAAACCTAACTGCAAAACCACAGATTACAGTCAATGCAAAGTTACCGAACATTGCTCATCCTTGACATAAAAAATATTGCTGTGTCCTGTTTAAACAAAACCAATTCTAAGTACGAATCTGAAATCTGTCTCATACTAAAATAATGTTTCTCTTATGAGCCATAGGAAGCTAACCCCCTGCCCTTATAGGCTGAGCAACGTTGAACAATCAGAATTGCTTTTCTGTGTATACATTCTCAAAGAACGTCCTTAACCACGGTCTCCAGGTATAGACTCTAATCTGGCTAAGCACCATGTTACTTAACCTTGTTTTCCCCTTTTCTAACCTTGTAACATTACTGTGTGGTTTTACCTAGCAAACTCAAGCCCAACACTATTCCATTTGATATGTTGCCAAAATTTGAGGAGTCACTAAGGAAATTGTTCTTCAAGTCCTTTTATCCTGAATACTGACCTAAATCCCACAAAAGTCAAGACATATTTCCCGTGCCTGGTAACAGCAGTACTAGTTTCAAATGTTCTCATAAAAAAGTGCTGCTGTAATCTCCATGGACTGAAATGAGAAACATAGCCATAAATCGTTGAAATCCCCAGGCTCAGTATCTTTGAAACACTATTGAAAAAAAAAAGGAAAAGCTGACATCATTGGTCAACCAACCTTTCAGAGATCCTCCAGAAAAAAAATCAACCCACACTTTCAGACTTGTTGATCTGAGATCTCTTCAAAGTCCTCAAAACCACAAGGCTTACAATAGGATTCTGGACACCCTGGGTAAAGATCTAATGTAACGAGTCTTTAGACTCCAGTCAGGGTTGGTATGGGGCGTGCAAGAGATTGAGTATGTTAGTTAACAAGGTCCCACAGTCAGACCTAGGGTAGGTTTTATTTGCGATTATAGCCTTTGTGTGGTGTGAGGGACTTGGCAGACACTAAACCACCTTGCTTTTTAACCTCAGTTGGAATAAGCCTATGTATAATGTATCCAAGTGAATGATTTAGTGATCCCTAACAACTGAAAAAAACTGAATAAAACTGAATCCTAACTTTTTTCAGATATTAAAACTTTAAAAGCACAGTCTAGTGAATCCAACAGCTGCAGAGGTAGTTCTACACCAGTAGATCCCACTGCAATTGGTGCTCATTTTATCCCAGTTGCCTCTAGCAGAGTCTGGATGTTTATTTGTTTCACTGTCATTTAGCACCCAACTTTGCATTTCATGATTCCCTTGCTGACAGCAACCCTTCTAGCAACTCTTCGCCCTAAACCATTCCTATCCTTTACATTTTCTTCAGTGCTAAGCTGATACCATTTTTACCTGCCAATGTCTGCGATGTCAGGTACCCTTGCTGCCCCATAGCAACATCCTGCATTGAAGTCATTCACTCTGAAAGATTCTCACTACACTTGATCACTTCTCTTGGAGGAAGCTATAAATTGTATTCTTCAATTTCTGCTTTTCCTAAACCTTTGCTTTTAAAGCTAAATCTAATTTTTCCTGTAACATCAGAGTATAGCAATCCTTGCAAAAAATGAAAGTAACATTATATAATAAAATTTTATTACAACCAGACATTCTAACGGACAACGTAGAGTCCAGAAATAACCCTGAATTTTCTGTCTTTGCCATTAAAAAAATCTCCTTCTGCTCCTCCAACTTCACATGTAAAGATATGAGCCTGACCTTTCACTAAACTAACCTAACACAAACCTCTTTTAATCTGTCACTGGAAAACCCAGTGACAAATCTGGTGGCTCAGCCCTTTTATCACTAGATGTGCTCTTAAATGCCTTCTCTGACCTGTCTTTAACACTCCAGTGACTCCTGTTAACACTATCTTAGCTTTACTACCTCTCATTTTCCATGCTATTTGAGCTGCAAACCTAGATTATAAGTTTCTGTAGCCCAGAACCCAATCTAGTCTCAAATCAAAATCTACCTTTAATATTAGAGACCCGTGACAGCCATCTGCAAAAACCTAAGTCACTCAATCACATTGGCATGATCTGCCAACAAGCCTCAGACTTTTACTGCCCGGAAGCTCCGTGGGGAGGCTGATGTAACCCCAGCTCCAGTGTTTGCCATAGTGCATCTCGGAATCAATCAAAGATCACTTGTATTTTTCGTTACCTAATATTACCTTAGCTATCCAGGCTTTACAAAATCTATGCAAAAGTTTCTGGCTCTGTTGCCCTTAATGTTAAACTAATCTAAACTCTAAATCGAAAATTGTCTGACTCGAGCATGGGGTATGACTTCTCCACCAGATATCTAACTATAAGTAATTTGTTGTTCCTGGAAATAATCCCTTCCAAACATACTGAGCTTTTGATGATTGGTCAACAAATTTATGTCATCACTTCATGGTAGCTTCAACTCTCACTTTGACATCTGTCACTGCCTTACCTCCTGTTCCTTTTTAAGGCTGGACATTGCTGGCAGCAGCTCTTATAGTAGGCCTTCAGACTACACAGGGTCCAGCATAAATGTTACTTTTCCAACTTTTTTCTGGCCATCATCCTCATTCTATCCCCTAATCTTTACTTTGGGCATAACAATGGTGCAGAGCCCCTGGACTGATCACGGGCCAGAAGCTATTCAACTATTTCAACATTATGTCTTTCAACCCAGACAGTGAACTGCACTCCTCCCCCTCTGATGTCCAAGTGCCAACCAGTGCTAGTACTGATAGCATGGGCCTTTGGTTCTTACTAGTTCTTTGGGACCATAAAGGAAACATTGGCTATTCTAAATGCAAATTCAGGTCTCATCAGTTCCTGACTTGGTAGTGGCATCAGGTAGTACAATTCCTAAGTATTTAAGATGTGGCCTTACTGTAGGTGATTCAGACACTACTCTAAGTTTGGAGAGCTGATATCTCTCTAATGACACTGAAGCCCTTCGTATCTAATGTAACTATGAACGTATGCTCAGGTCACCATCTGTGACTGCCCAGGTCACCATCTGGTTCTCAGGATCCAGAGCAGGTGAAAGGTGATAATGGACTACCTGAGAAAAAAAAAACAGTGTTAGCAGTGATCTCTCACATAATGCCCTAGTGACCGCAGGATTTGTGCAGGCATGTGATAGTATGACTAAGGCCATCCTTAAACAAAGTAAGCTCAGATCCTACACCCAGAAGATCAGTCTACAGGCTTTGGGCTGTTGGGACAGGGAACACTCCTCACGTGAACTTGGGCCATCAGGCACCCAGAACTGTAAGGCAGATAGATGTGTGACACTGTGTGTGTGTGAGCATGCGTGTACAGCCACAACTCACAGTGGCTAAAGAAGTGTATTTGGGATGTTTTGGAAAGCTGCCTGTGGCCTAAATGTCTAAATTCTTCCTAAGCCTCTATGCAGGGGGAAATTTTATTAAGCAAGATCTTACCCACTGTGCCTATGTGTCTCATCCACACTAGGAGAACAAGTTCATTCACTTTTTGTCAGTGCCACAATATCTTGTCCCAATATTTCTGGTTTACCTCCACCGTAGCTGACATACAGGTTTTCACCTTTCCATCCTTGGAACGGCAGAGGCCTTGTTGCCACATGCCAGGTGTCAGTGCGCATCACCCCTGTCCTGAGGAGGATATGTATTTGAACTGGCAGTGTAAAGAACTGACATCAGCCACAAGTAATCTATGTGTCATGGCTTTGGCATGTCACCTGTCACATATGTTCCTTAATGCAGCCCATTCATTCTTGCCAGATGGGCCACTGCTGCAGACATCAGACTCTTGTGTAGAGGTAGCACAAGATGTTCAAGACCAATGATCATCTGGGAGAAGGGGGATTTTTATTATCAGATAATGAAGAAAAGAGCTAAGCCTGTTCTTGCTGAAGTCTGTGGCTGTCAGCAATGACCCTGAAGTCTGGACTGAAACCAGTATTATTAACTTTTAAAAAAATAAAAAATAGATTCATTCAATCAGTTTCAGAAAAGTCTGAAACTCAAGAAATCAAAATAGTGCTGTGGAAATAAGGGATTTTGGCTTCACGACAGCAGGTAGCTTCTGTTGAATGATGGAGATATTTGCCAGGGTGAAGTGGGTTATTTTTATCTTAACTCTCTTTCCATTAGTACATTCCCTGCTGGCTTGGAGGATTATATCTATTTTGGCTTGGAGGATTACACCAATTTGTTTTGCTACAAATTCAATAAAAATAAAAGCTAAAATGACAATTAAATCCAAGAAAGCCCAGCTGGAGAGCATGCAAAATTCCTCTTTTCTAATTAAAGTCTGTGCAAACCACAGCTTTACAGAGGCATTAGGGAGGCAGGGAATAAAAGGAGCATGTTCCCACTAACACATTTACTGCAGCTACCTTTCAGGCCAAACAAATTACCACGGAATGTTAACTCAGAGCTTTAACAAGCAGCAAGGTCCACAGGGTCTCCCTCATTTTGGGAAGAGGAGAAAAGTGAGGCCGAGTATGTAGGGATTATATGTACACCATCTCTTGCTGTTGGGTGTGAAAACCTTGCCATGTTCTCTGAAGACAAGCGAAGGTATGGGAGCTGAATTCAATGGGCTATGGATGGGATCTATAATGTGATTAGGAAGGTACAGGATATGCCAGTGAATATCTCCCTCTTTAGTCTGGGCAGCAGCAACTGGCAGATATAACCGCTGTTTTGGAGCCAACATGCATGAAAGTGGGTGACTGAATAGTAAATAAACCCAGTGGCTTTCAGCAAACACACCATGGCAGTCTGCTGCCTTCATCTTCTTATGTTGCTTCCCCTGCAGCCACTGAGACAAGCCACTAGCACTCTTAAGAAGCCAAACAAATAAATAAAAACTCCAGCAACCACAGCAAAACCAAAGAAATCTCACAACGTAAGAGAGTAAAATACGCAGAGGCACGACTGTTAAACGAGAAGTGGCAAGAAAATGAGGTGTGTGGAAAAAGTCCAATGAACTACATAGATAAAACTTTGCACTGCTGCAGATTGAATGTGACAGGAAAAAGATCAGAGAAAGATGCAGGATCTATATTCCTGTTGAACTTGTTGCATTACTGAATCTACAGACAAAACAGGCCACAGGCTGTCCTTCCATGTCAGTACTTTATGGTAGGTACAGATACACCAGTGAACAATGCTGGATTTCTTATTCTGAAACCCAAATTTATCTCTTGTGGCATTATAGCACAGTGTCTTCACAGTCAACTGTTACCAGCCTTGTATGGTAAGAAGACACTGTTATTATCAGTAGACTCTGTTGCTAAAGCTACTGTCTACCCTTAGTGGACAGACAGAATGAGATGCAGTCTACATATGGCTAATGCATTTTATATATCGAGTACTAGACTGGAGCCGCAAGTCATGAAACAATTGCAGAACAACACCTGTCTGTGATGCTGCTGCCCTTTGAACAGTCAGCATTTTTCATCAGTGAAATGAATGGTTCCACCCCACGTTATCCCTACGGTTTGCAGAAGTTTTCACTGCAGTCAGAGAGGTATTTTGCACCAGTAATTTTACAATAAAAATATTCCAGATAGATTGCAAACAACACTTCCCCACTGGAAGTGTTACATGTTCACAGCTCCTGAAAACCAGGATTGAGCCTCTAAAAAAAGAACTGAGCACACATGTTCATTATGATATGGGCTATTAAACTGCATGCACTGACACCACAATGCCTGAGCACTCTCTCCTGGAGACGAGGGAGCCAAAACGAAGCCTGCTGTAGAAGGACACAGCCGTGAATGGCGCAGGCTCGTCTCACAGACACGTCCTCTCCCCTGGACATGCAGTTTTGCTGTGTAAAGCAACCCTAGCAGCCACAGGAGCAACCCCCTAATTCGGTAGAGGTAAAACTGTCTCTCAGAACAAGGTTATTTAAGCTGACAGAAGTACTTTTCTGCCAGCATAATTAGTTACACATTCTGGGTTTTGCTGGCATGGCTGTCATGATGGGGAGAAGGAAGTTTATTTTTCTCCACTGTTTTCATTGATATTGAACTGTTGGCAAATTTCACAGTGAAGGCCACATCTAGGATAGCATTATACTCTGCCTGAGAGAGCCTCAAAAAAGAATGCCTCAGGCATAGTATTGGGAATGATGCTGATTAGCTAGTCAAGACAAAAATTGTAACGAACCCTGTGAGCTCCAATAGAATGCACTTGCTGCTTGTCCTTCTCTAATGACGTTCTGGCACAAAGCACATCTCCTCAATCCAGTGTGCTGTTCTATGCATAACTCCAGTAGTTAACCTTGACAGTCTGAAGAACACGGCTTTAAATTTGATATTGTGTTCATTTCTATCCTTTGCTGTCGAAAAATATTAAATCTTCCCTCAACCACTTGCTTTGCATGGTGAAAGACAGATGGTTGTGCTGGATCATTCCACAGCAGAGCAGATGTTGTAATCGAGGACACAAGAATTCTGCCAAATTAATTAGACTCTTCCACTGATCTGGATGAAAAGAACAGTTCACTGGCATTTTGAAGAGGTCTTGGCTCTAATTTATGCCACCCTGCCAGGTTATGTCCTGTGAAATATAGATATGATGGGGTGTTCTAAGGCATTGCATCAGATAACTTTGAAATAGAGTAGAAAGATGGTAGGGAGATGTTAACTCTTTAAATACATTATCCTAAAATTTATATAGAAAAATAATATTGAACTAGTCAGGTAAAAAGATCAATGACATGTGCTCCCATATCCAATATATTCTTATATCTCAGGGAACAAAACTGCCTTGTGTTTAGTATTTTAGCTTACTTCTGTGTCAGCTAAATTTTCCACACACAAATCCATGAAATATAAAATATCTGCGTTTTTCACAGAATTTCACAATATTTTTCATGAGGCAGATGGTGCTCAGGGTTTGCATACTTTTTTTGCTTTATTGGAGCACTGTCTCAGAATGTCTTGATTCTTGATATAGAGGAAACACATGTGTGAGGAACATAGCAAGTTTTTAAAAAGAAGGTTTTGTATACAGTCAGTGAGACATGGACAATTATGGTGTTGCCCAGCTGCACACTCTAAAATAGTGTTCCTCTTTATGGACTGTATTTCTTTTTGGTGCAACATCAAAACAAATTCTCTCAGCAAAGCATCAGTATCCTCAGGAAGATGCCAACCAACTTTGAAAAAAACTTCGTTCTAGAAATATAATTCTTCAGTGAGAAACTCACTGAGAAAGAAAGGGTCCCTTTGGTTTCCCTGATTAGCTCCTTGCAGTGTTAAAAGGGGTCTCTGCACCCAGATAAGTTTAAAAATATTTCTATTATGGCCAAAAGAGGGACTTCACAGTACAGTTGGACTTGCATGTCATCTTTCATAGCTTTTTTTTTATCCTTTAAAACTTAAGACCCTTATTTTGATTGCTATAGAAAGACAGGCATTTCCCAGTAAACTGTCTCAATCTTTAATGCTAAAATACATAAATAGTCTTGGTTATTCCATAAAACATTTTTCCCATACCATATTTTTCTAAAATACTAGAAAACAATAATTAAAAAGCCCGTGTCTGACATTTTTTCATACCAGATCACTGTTCTTTCTGTTTAAAACCAAAAACTGATGGGCAATATCTTCAAGTCGTGCAAAACTGTGCAGCTCTATTAATTTTCATAGAAAGATGTCAATTCACACAAACTAAAATATGACACATTGATTCTTTGTCAAGTTGTATAACACTTTGTCTGTTATCATGGCAGCCAGTGCTTAGGTGGTTTCAGAAGCTGTGACATCAAAGGCGTCTGGAAAACACAAAAGCTAATATTGTAAGTGTTGCTAAAATGTACAAGCTTTACGAAGTTTTTGATGCTTATTAACTTTTGTTGTTTATTCAGTATGTGTGTCCTATCTGACTCTCCTGAGAAGTTAGCAGCGGTCAGGGATTTCTTGAGAAAGTATATTATTTAGCAAAAATCTATCCTTTCCTGTGGGTATGACTGAAATGAAGAGGGACAGTTTCCTTGTGCTTCAGGGCTGAGTCAGACTCTGCAGCAGGTAACTGGGAGAGCTCTTTCATGCCATCCCCTTTGGGTCCTCTCCCAGTTCTTTGCTCATCCTCTCTCGGTGACCCCACTGCTTCCCTGCACATGGCTTCATCCATGCAGTTCCCAAACTTTCACAGCTGGTGCTTGAAGATGTTTCTGCCCTTCTCCCTGAGACACTTTTGTTCTCAGTCCCTTGTGGCCGCAGTACTGTCCTCCAGTTCAGAATTCATGAGGGAAAAAGTACCTAAGTTCTTCTTGATTCAGCCAGAATGAAAGCTCCCTCTTCCACCAGCTTACCTCTACTGCCTGTTGTAGCCCAGGGATCACTGCACACTGGCTGTCTGCTGCTAAAGCTTTCAGAATCAGAGTGCTGGTTTCCTTAACCAACCACACGTTGTCCATGTCAGAGTTCCTTACTCTGCCTACAATTCAGCCGTCTGTCTGGATGCATTGTGTCACATCTTTTATACAATAACACAGATACCTCATCTGGCTGCAGATCTGGAATTTGCCTGAAACCATAAGCATTGGTTAAACTGGACTCTGTATCCACAGCTCCTTCATATTTTCCCTACATACCAGCAACCAGTTATGATTTGGTACTAAACAGGACCATTGATTAAGTTATTCTCCTCTCCTCCCTCTGATAAAAATCTATGTGCCAGCCTCTGGCCAGGTTGCTGCTGCACTTGCCCACACAGTCCCAGCATCTTCTCTATTAGTTCTTCCTAAAAGACACTTCTGATTTTCCGAGCCTTAGGGAAGGTGTGCCTTCAGAATCACCTCCAGCTCGAAGGAATAGGGCCAGACTTGAACCTTACAGAGTTGTATTTGTATCTTTTTGAGAAAATAGGTCTGAGTTTAGTTCCTGAGCTACTCCTCGGGCTGTTCCTCAGCAGTATGAGATCAGCACATAGTCCAGTATACGTTATTTCAGGGTAACAATTTCCCAGATACCCATCATGTGTCTTAGCCATTAAAACAACTCTCTGAGCAGCTGATCAGTCTTCTCAATAGTTTTTCTGTGCTGACTCTTTGGAGAGAAGACTGCTATGAAAACATTTAGCTCAACAAAGTTAGTTGCACTGTCCCACAGATGTTTTTACTACATAACAGTTGTTGGATTGTGGTCTTTAATGCAAACTAACCCAGCAGAAAGCTGAGCTGCTGAATTCTGTCTAGGGATGAATGACTCTGAAACCAAAAGTCCCCATTACAGCAAGCAAACAACACAGATGGGAGGTCTGCTGGCCTAGGGAAGAAGCTGATGGCAGGAGAAGGTGATGCTGCTGAAGCCATCTCATCCCAGCATTTCAGACAAGATAAAGGCATCCACCTCACCTGTGGAAGGCAGCATTCAGTGTAGGCAACCACAAAGACAGTGTTTTCTGTTAAACACTGAGCACTGATCATGAAATTATCGTATGTAAATCAATCAAATTTTTTTCATATGCAATGGTTCTTTTTTTCAAAGTCTTTACTTTCCTGGGACATATATGAACCATGCCAGCTAAGAGCAATAACATGTTTTCTTCCCTGACTTGGATCTACTATTTGATTATTATATCTGAAGGGAAACTGGCCACTTACAGAGGCTTCCTAAAACAGGAACTTACTTTAAATATATATCAGAAAATATAAGCGTGGCATGAAAGGCTTTCTTCCTTGCATATTTTCATCTGTGACTAGTATATCATTCCTGGTACTATATTTTGGAGCAGTATATCACACCTTCATTTCCATAAAGCAAAATCCGCACCTAAGTGCCAGTGACTTAGAATACCAATCCATTGTCAGGATGCCATGGAACTGATAATGCTCTGGTGTCATGGCATAATCCATCACTGGGACATGTGCACTGTCAAAGTGTTTCTAGAAGGTCCCTGAATAAGCAGAGAGGATTTCTGCCTTCCAAAACCGAACAGAGTTTACATTTTTCAAGAAAACATGTTTTCTTTCCCTGAAATTATAAAAATCTTTCAGGGAGATGCAGAATTTATATTACAACACTAGTTATTTTATTAGGTAATTCAAGGCTTATTTGAAAATTATCTGTTCCAAAATCCAGATCTGACATTAAAGGTAAACATAAGTATTTGAAAATCAGATAATTAAAAATGGAGTGCAACATGTCAGATTTTTATATAGTGAAAGATGTGAGAATCTGTGTTCTCTCCCTACTTCTCTTACTTTATATATTATTTTTCTCAGCTGAATGTCTGAGAACAGAGATACTTTCAACTCAACGATGGTCTTGTGCAGTGGGGATTGTTAGTTTTATTTTGTTCTTTTTCACTTTCTAGGTCAGAAGAAACTCTGGTAGATGCTTTAAAAAAGATGCCCTAAAGACTGGAATGTTCTTTTTCTTATCATTCATTCTGGATACACTGATAAAACTGAAAAAAATAGCCAAGTCCTGAATCTCAGCTTTTAGAGAAGCTTACTTCACTTCCCCTCACAATTTCGTGTTGTGGTATATCCATGGCAGTGGCTCTTGCAGGGATCCCCCACCCTGCTCTCAGCAAGGTCACTGAATACCAGAAGCTGCCCAGCTGGTGTAGCACAGGGGTCCCTCTGGCCAACTTGCTCTGCTCCAGGATGAGCTGCTCCCACCACCCAAACAGGTCTGGGGATCTGTGCATTGACTTCACCCCTTACTAGTGTTCACACCAGGTGTATCCATCTGCTCCCTCAGTCAGTGAGTCATGCTGTTCTGCATTCTGCACTTGCTTTTGCTTATGCTGGCTTTACTTAGTCGCAATTCAACTGACTTCAGTGGCATTACTCCTGAGGCTGGCGAGGGACGGGATAAAGGCATCTTTATCCAAGATGAATATAGGTATGGATTCACAGCCTCCTAATAAGGCAGCTGAGGAAATGTCATAAACTAGGCTGACTACCTCGAAGCATAAAAAGTGCTGAGGTACCTGTAAACAATGTTTGGTTCCTTGACTTCTTAAGGGTTAAGATGTACCCATAGAGGTGTCCTGCTTCCCTGTGTAACTTCAATTAAATAGAGCATCCAGCTGACATATGGTTTTGGAAACTACTTAACTGAGTCTAGTACTGAGCTCCTGGCATGCCTGGGGTAAAGAACGACTTTTGGTACAAAAGTTTCTGTTTTGAATGATCTGGATGAGGGGATTGAGCCTACCAGTAGTAAATTTGCAGATGACACCGAGTTGGGTTGGAATGTTGATCTGCTGGAGGGTAGGAAGGCCCTATAGAGGGATCTGGACAGGCTGGATAGATGGTTCAAGACCAACAGCATGAGGCTGAACAAGACCAAGTGCCAGGTCCTGCACTTTGGTCACAATAACCCCATGGAGCAGTACAGACTGGAAAGTGGCCCAGCGGAAAAGGACCTGGTGGTGCTGCTTGACAGCTGGCTGAACATGAGCCTGCAGTGTGCCCCAGCTGACACACGGCATCCTGGCTTTTATCAAGAATAGTGTAGCTAGAAGGTCTAGGGAACGGATTCTTCCCCAGTACTTGGCACTGGTGAGGCCACACCTCAGATCCTGTGTTCAGTTCTGGGACCCTCACTACAAGAAAGACACTGAAGTGCTGGAGTGGGTCCAAAGAAGGGCAAAGGGTCTGGAACATATCCTTTATTAATAATAAATAGTATTATTAATAAAGGACCCTTTATTATTCTGTTCTGGTGTCAGAGCAAAGTACTCACACCTTGCTACTATGCAAGAAGAACTGAGAAAATTAGGAGAACATTTGCAATTTCAAAGAAGCATCTAAAAGAATTCCCGCTTTTATTTTTTTTTATTATTTTTTTATTTATTTTTTTTCCATAGGTCTAATAAGTGCTTGTAATAAATCAAAAGTGCATTTTATCACTTGTGATATGTTCTCTCAAAAGAGAATAGAAATCATACACACTCCTTGACCCCCCTTTTTATTAACTATTGTGTAGGTATACACGTCAGGGCATAGAGACTGGCTGGGAAAGATGTGTTCCAGTGATGAGTTCCCAGAAAACTACTAGTTGGCAGTGAGATGTTAATTGTCTTCTCTGTAATTTTTCTTTTTCTTCACAAAGCCCCACCTAGACAATTATATTAATGATTATTTAACAATAACTGTTTTTAAACCCTGTGGTTCATCATTTAATTTCCAGAGCAAAACCCTGCCTTTGGCAGAGAACAACTCCAATAAGGACTAATAAACCCACTGAGCTCCAAATGATGGAGTTAACCAACCTGTTAACATCACGGAGTTAACATCATGATGTGTTAGTATCAAAAATGGAGCATTTTGGGTGAATAACACACGTCAGAAAATATCAGCAATTCTTGGGCAATGGCTTAAGAAAAATGTGATACTCGGGGGTGATTTGTGACCTAACTGAAGCCAGGTGAGAGACCTGGGAGCACCTCCCCAAAGCCTGTGGGTTGCATCTTTTGAAATTTCACACTAGTAAACAAACTCTTCCCCTTTCAAACCAAACAACCTATTTGTATAGATTGTGTACACAATCTTCCACAGACTCAGAAAAATAGGCTTTGTACCACTCAGCTCTTGTTCACAAGTTCTAACGTGTTTTAAAATTTTTTCTCCTTATAAATACTTTTTCAGCTGGCATCTGCATAAATTGAATTTAAATTTTATCTTAGTGAAATTTTTCCTTTGGATCCATACATCTTGCACACTGCAGTACAGTGTACAGAGAGTCAAACTAATTTTGTGTCAGGTATACCCAGTACAGCAGTTTAGCCACTGGAACAAATGATGTTGCACAAATTTACTCCACTGAAAGTCTGAGTATGAATAGGTCACACAGACACTTATTTCAGACCCACTTTCTCCTGTCATCTGTGCATTTTGATTTTGCTTTGTCAGATCTCATTAGCTGTTATTACATAAATCACTTTAATCTATGCTGAAATTTAATCTTTTGTAGAGGCAGAACTTTCCAGCGCTAAGTATATAATACCACCATCAATACTAAGAAAATGGTATACAAGCATAACACCAAAAACCAGCATTATTCTTTCTGTAAAACTATGTCCAGATAGATCAGACAGATAGATTAAGAGTTTTTAGAAGTCTTTTAACAATGGTTGAAGCCTCTTGTGTGGCAACCCAGTATATAAAGTCAATTTATTTTTCACTGGAAAAGCTCTCCTGAATCTACATTACTTAGAGAATGTTAGTAATGAATGTCCTTAATTTGAAGTTGAAATACCTTTGATCTTACAACAAAATGAGATCCTTGAAGATGAAAGAGCTCTCTGCTGCTAGATAACTGGCAGAGCCTGAGAAAATAATGATTGCTTGCATTGAGCTACTGGAAAGGGACTCCAAGCTTGGAGTGGGTGAATAATCACAGAATCACAGAATCAGATGAGTTGGAAAGGACCTCTGAGATCATCAAGTCCAACCCTTGATCCACTATCACCATGGTTACTAGACTATGGCACTAAGTGCCACGTCCAGTCTCATCTTAAAAACTTCCACGGACAGAGAACCCACCACTTCCCTGGGCAGCACATTCCAATGTCTGAATACCCTCTCTGTAAAGAACTTCTTCCTAATATCTAACCTAAACCTCCCCTGGTAGAGCTTAAGGCCATGCTCTCTTGTCTCTAATGATATCATCCATAAAGTTCACACAAATGCCTCTAATGACCTCTGTGAGTTAGCACGTGAAGTATCTTTTGAAAAGAAGGGGATAGGTTGGCATAAACAGTGGGTAGAAAGGACACCTTCCCCCCCTGAAACTGTCCACTGTCTGACTTGGGCACTTCAGGTGAGGAGGGGAGCAGCAAACCAAAGTGGCTGCCCAGAGGGGAATTGGGTCAATGTGCTTACAGGTTCCACCTCCTCACTTACTGATAATCTAGAAGCATTTGCTTTGCAGCAATGCTAAGGCAGATAGATCCTCAACGTGTGGATTTGCTAGCAGGACAGTCTTATGGAAAATGTCTCTGTTGTTCTGCTTGGAAAATCTTCCCTCCTTGCATGCTATCATTCTCTTCCCAGTTGCGTACCCTTGGTGAGGGGATTCTGACAGTGAGGCAGGAATGCTGGCTAGGAAACAGATATTTACTAGACTAGACCTATCCAGAGGAGCTTCCCTATTCATGGACTCCTGCTAATTCCAGCCACAGGCCAGGTTTGCCATACAGATGTCCCCACTGGCTCAGAAGAAGCAAGGCCATTCCAGTCCATTGCATCCAAGGGACCATTTTCAGCCTCCTCTGCCTCCGTCACGGCACATGGACTCCCTCATAGCTGCCCCTGCTGCTCAAAGCAGTGCAGTGAACTGGAAATTATTTATAATGAAATCATCTTCCTGCTTTTAATGATATTATCAGGGTTTTCCTCTTCTTTGCTGTTATTTGAGTATAAAGTCCTCTTCAGACCTGCACTGCCAGTTTTTATGACATCCTGATTGGAAACATTTTGCTCAAGAATTCATCCATTCCTCCCCAATCATTGCAATACTCAATCTACAATATTTTTATTTTCCTCTGAGATGCCCAGCATGGAATTTGCAGTTCATGAATACAGGCAAAAAGAGAGCTCTTGTAGCCAGATTTGAAACCTACCCTGTGAGGACTGTATCTTTCTTTTGGTGTTATTTTGGCAATTGCCAGGGTTCTGTGAGCTTCTGTACCTTTTCTTTAACATGGTGAAGGCTCCAACCCCATGTTAGGTTAGGGTTTGCGAGAACACTCTGTGATGTCTTTTGTCATTGCTGCATTGAAAGAATGTCCTCTGTGATAAATCAGAGGACTTTAAAATACTTTTGCTGTCTCCAGCCCATCTACCAACAAATGAAATATACTATGAACCTAATGCTAGCAATTCAGAAAAGTAATGGAAAAGTGCAGAACACTTATAAAGGCAAGGGCCTTCTTGTTCTGAAAACACCCTTATCGATCTATAACAACAACAACAAAAAAGACAAACTGAAAGCTGCAAAGGAACCAAAAGGATAGGTGATTTCTGGATTTCTATCCCATCTCCTAGTGTATCTCTGAAAGGACAAAAGCACTGCATCATCCTTTGCTGTTTGTCAGAGGGGATTGATTTCTAGTACTACTCTTGCACTCCCTTCAGTAACCTCTCTGTGCCATGGAAATACACGGATATACACACACTGACAGAATATACCAGTAGAGCCCAATATACCCCAGTGTAGCATGTTTATTCACATCCACCATGTGGTATACAATGTGGTGTATACAATGCTCAGAATACCCAAAGTCAGATATGCCTAGGGAGTGGCACAAGGGCTTACTTCCAAGGAGCTGGACCCTGATGCTGATAAGCTGTCCCAGGAAGGCTCAGGCTGTAGTCTTTTTGTACAGGCTCTTACATGCCATATGATTTAAGGCCTAGGAGCAGTATTTCATATGCTATCAATACAAGATGGTTTTGGCATTGACTTCCCTCTCAGCCCACATTTGGGGGGGGTATAAACTAAATATTATTCTATTATACTAAATAAAGTATAAACAACACTTTATTTACTAGTAGCAGCCCCCACCTCCATTAATATCAACAATCAGGGCAAATGATTCACCAGTCTCTACACATGTAATTGTATCATTCTTCGTCTTGAATAGTTGAAAATAGATGGGCATGTTTTATATTCCACAGACATGAAGCAGGTAGATGATGACTGAATACAGCAGGGAATTCATCTCACCTGGTGAGATGTATTATTCATGTGTAGTCAATGACAAGGATGAGTAGTCAAGCTTGAGAGTCCATTAAAAAAACAAATGCAGATCTGTGCAAGCTAAATTGGTTGGAGCTACTTTGTGTTTTTCCAGACTGTGGCTACAATGAGTGGCTCTGACTGAACTCAAAACTCGTGATCCTTCTGAGGAGCCTTTGGGATTGGAAGACTGGCAACAATGGGAGACAGAGAGTCCTTACACATGAAAAAAACTCTAAGGAGAGTAAGGCATGACTGCCTGTGGTTGCCTGAAGGCATTAAATTTAAATGAACTGTAAATAAAGTTAAACCTAAAGGATTAAAGAAGGTCAAGAATTGTCAATTCAATATTGGCAATGAAGCAGACGCGTTCAGGCGGCATCAGGTTTTGAAGTTATCTGTGAGGATCAGGAGCCACAGAAAATAAGCACCAGCGGCAATGACTGTTCTTCTTCTCTTTGGCTTTCAACAAGTCTGAGCTTTTCTGGCATTTCTGACAAACGTCCGCTGGCACAGAGAAATAGACAGTGACTTCTGGGTACCTCATCCAATGAATCCAACTGTTAACCCAGCATGGCCAAGTCTACCTTGTTCCTAAGTGCCACTTCTACACGTCTTTTCAACAACTCCAGAGATAGTGACTCAATAACCTCTCTGTATAGTCCATTCCAGTTTTAATAAACCTTTTGGTGAAGAAATTTTTCCTAATATGCACTCCCCTGGCCCAACTTGAGGCCATTTTCTCTTATCCTGTCACTTGTTACTTGGGAGAAGAGACTAACCCCACCTTGCTACGCCCTCTTTCAGGTAGTTGTAGAGGGCAATAAGGTGTCCCCTGAGCCTCCTTTCCTCCAGAATAAACATCCCCAGCTCTCTCAGCACTCCTCATAAGACTTGTGCTCCAGACCCTTCACCAGCTCCAGCACCTCAATGCCCTTCTTGTAGTGAGGTGCCTGGAAGGTCATGGGTTTGATCCCTGTACAGACCATTCACTAAAGAGTTGGACTTGGCAAACCCTTTTGGGTCCCTTCCAGCTCAGAATATTCTGTGACTTGGTAACTGAACACAGGATTCAAGGCGCAGCCCCACCAGTGCCAAGGACAGTGGGACAAACACTGCCTTGGTCCTGTTGGCCACATTATGGCTGATACAAACCAGGATGCCACTAGCCTTCTTGGCCACCTGGACACACTTTTGGCTCATGTTCAGCCATATGTTGTCCATGCCATCACCCCCAGGTCCTTTTCCACCAGGCAGCTTTCCAGCCACTCTGTCCCAAGCCTGCTATCAACCCAGGGGGGTTGTTGAAACCAAAGTGTGGGACTCGGTACTTTGCCTTGTTGAACCTCATACAATTCACCTCAGCTCATTGATGAAGCCCATCCAGATCCCCCTGCAAAGCTTTCCCACGCTTCAGCAGATCAGCTCTCTGCTTGACACCCACGCAGAACAGCAGCATGTGACACCTGTGTAAATGCTGTGGTCTGTGAGGTGTGTGCCACACAGAGTGAGCTTCAGCTGCCTACACCAAGGTGTCTTGAGTTGCTGTATGAGACCACATGACATCTGAGACCACGTGTCCTGAGTGGTCTCTGCGTGCTGCTCCAAGCTATCAAAGGAACCATGCTGGCCCTATGGTATATCTTCTGGCCTAGAAGAGGTGTCTCAGGTGCCTGAACTAGATGCCTGGGTTTGGGTAGCAGGTCAATTCCCCTCTATCTATGCTAATTACTCTGGGATCATTCCCGTGCTCTGCAACTTTCAGGATATGCTTTATCCAGTCTGAAGGATAGGATGGGTGTCATCTGTGATCCGGGTCCCATGTGCAGAGATTGGACTGACTCATAAAGAATCACCTTCTCCATCTGAATAGCAGTTATCCAGCTCATTTTCAGAATACAGAAAGAGGGCATATATGCCAGAAATTGCAGAGAAGTACAGCGAGCCTTTAAAAACATCCAAAGAAGACATGTCAGGAAATTTTTAAGCTTTTCTATATCCACGATATAGAAAAGGTCAGAGATAGATCTCACTGCAGGTTAATTCCTGTGTTAACTTTGTGTGAAGGGAGCTTATTTTAAGAATAGGTCTGGCAGATGGATGAATATTGTCATCAGTCTGTTTTAATGCTTAAATTCAGATTGTCAGAGGAAAAAATATCCCTCTCTGATTTGTACAAAGACCTGAAATACATTCATAATAGTACAGGTCTCTGTATGTTCTTCTATCAGCAGTTAATATTTTACCCTTTCTTCCCCTCCTCAGAGAACTACAAATCCTAAATAAATGCCTGGACCAGAAGTCACCCCGTGTCATGACAACTGGCCCATTTAGGAAACATAATTGGATTCACTTTACACTCCCTTGAGGAGGTAAGAAACCCAGAATATTGTTAAACTGAATTAATCTGTTTGGTATTAACATTGCCAGATTTAGCTTTATCTGAAACAGGATGTTGTGTCTCATCAGACAGACTTTGGGCTGCCTCAAATCAGCCACCTGTTGTGCTGAGTAAATGACAGACTCTGTGAAATTCACAGTAGGCTGGATGTGTGCTTAGTGCACGCTCTGATTAGGACACTCTTTGGAGGGATGTCCTTTTCACAGACCTGTCCTGATGGCTGCAGGGTGAACATGAACCCCATGTGCTAAGTCATTGCTGCACACCTCAGCACAGTACCTCACCTACAGCCCAAGTTCCCTTTGTACAGGTAGCTGGGCAAAGACAAAAGTGTAACCATACTGTTGGTCACAAATAGCAAGCAGGGCTTTGTTCTCCAGCAGCAGAAAATCAAGGTGCCCTCACCACAGTGCCTTTCTATGCAATATCTGTACATTGTCAAATTAAACAGAGTCCCACAGCAGACTGTTTGGGAACTACAGCACATGATGTGTGTGAGAAGAGGCTGAAGAAAATGGGTTTGTGTATCTTGGAAAAGAGCAGGCTGAGGGAGGGGAATGGTTGCAGTCTTCTACCTCTTGAAGGGGAAAGATGATGGCGCATGGTCAAGAGGCAACAGTCACAGGTTACTGTGACTGGCAAGAGAAAACTCTGTCTGGGTATAAGGAGAAAAGTGTTAACAACAGCTTAACACTGAAACAGCTTATGCAGAGGAGTTGTGTCATCTCCATCCCTGAAGATTTGCATACCTCACTTGGAGAAGGCTCTAAGCTGCCTGACATAACTTTGAAGTTGGCCCTGCTTTAAGCAGGCAGATGGACTCATTCACCCCAGGAGGTTCCTTCCCAAATTAATCTTTCTGTGACTTTATGATTTATTTATGTACACCCACACATACCCTGAGTGAAATGGTTACAAGTATTCCAATTTATTTCACTGAGTGTTTGATGATTTAATGCATAGGGATGTCTTAAACACCCACTTACCTGTAGAAATGCCCATATTCTCATCATGTGTGTGCCATTCCCAGACCTATACCAGTTTGCAAATGACCTCTGATCTTTCTGATAACTTGCAAAAATATATATCTGGCCATCTGCAGAACAGACTTGATTCATCTGAATTACAGGCTTCTTGTTTGTCTTAGCCTGTTGGCATCAGCAGTATCCAGCACTGCTCCATAATAATCAGCCCAGCTGAGCAGTGGCAGCAGACAGCCTCCCTGTTACTCATCACAGGTTTACTTTGTGATCAGCATGCACAAACATAAAGCAAGAACATGCTGCTGAAATGGGCTCGATCAGCTGTACCGTGGGTGATTGGATGGAAACAGGATTCACAAGACCTGGCATTCACCTGCAGCAATGCCTTTTAGTGACCCCAATGCTTAAGTGGTTGAAATGCTTCGGGAAGACTTACCCTTTGACCTTGCTTATTAGCTAATATGATAGATTTTGGCACTCTCCCTGTCTTGTTTACTTGTAAAATATCTGTTTACTTTGTGCTTTGAGAGGTGGAAGGAGCTGGATAGGAGAACAATTTCATACATCCTTTATATGGTAATAATGAAATTTCAATAATTTCATCTTATCTGAATGTCTCCTAACCACAATTAATACCTCACCCTTTCTCCCCCTCCTCAGGGAACTACAAATCCTAAATAAATGCCTGGACCAGAAATGATCCTGTGTCATGACAACTGGCCCATATAGCAAAAATAATTGGATTAACTTTACACTTCCTTGAGGAGGTAAGAAATTCAGACTATAATTAAATATCTGTGAATATCTGTCTGCTGGCAGATGCTAACAATTAAAAATCTGGAGTAAGATATTATAAAAAAATATGAAAATCAAGTTTAAAAAAAAAAATTGCCTGTGGCTACTTCTGAGGAAACTGCATGAATCCATGTAAAATGCTTGCTCAATAGGAACAAACCACAGTTCATGCACTTCAGAATGTGAAGCAAAATATTTTCCAGTGTCATACAGTGATTTTAAAAAAAGGTTTTTTTCTCAGAAAATGTCTTAGGTATAAAATGCCTGGGTGAAACATATTAAAATTCCTAAAGAGAAAGTAGTAGCCACAGCTCGCTCCTTTGCAAAATGAATTAATATAAGAAGCAGAGTTTAATTTTCTTTGCATTCTTGTAAAGTACAGTTGCAGTATTCTGGTACTTAGAGCTGGCTACAAAGAGGATGGAGGCTCTCTATGCACAAGGATCCACATGGAGAAGAGAAGGGGCAACAGCTACAAGTTGCCCAGGGGGAGGTTTCACCTTGATTTTTTTACAGTCAGAAAAATCGCTGACTGGAACAACCTCCCCAGGGATGTGATAGAGATCCCATCACTGGAAGTTTTCAAGATGTGATTGGACAGGGCAATAGATATTATCATCTAGGCTTCCTTCTTATGAAAGGCTGGATCAGATGATCTTCGAGGTCTCTTCTAGCCTGACCTGTTCTATGATTTTACAATTCTACTAACTCAGAGGAAAGTAAGTCAGCAACAATGTTTACCTACTGAGGCTAAGGATACTTAAATGCAAAGTCCAATAAACAAGGCATAATCTGACTTTCTTCTAGTGAGCAAAATTCTATTGATGAAACACAACACATTTGATCCCTTGCTCAATGAACTTAGGAAAACAAAAAGATGAGGATCAAATGAGAAACTGTTGAGGTAGAAATTGGTAACAGCAGGACATGAGTATAGATGTAGGTAATGCATTTTCATTGAAATAAAAACTGCTTAAGTACATGTATTTCTATTCTCAGAAGAAAGCACAGTCAATACAGAAAACTAATTCCAGCAAGATAATTTACTTTCAGGGAATAATGGAATTATTGAATTCCTAGTTAAGAGATATAATTAATTTTTCAAGAACTTCTGGATATAAATCCTGTTTTGTAGCTTACTGATAGTCTGATCACTAACCCTCAACTTTAGACTTGCCTTCACATGTCTGAAAAACATCTCCAGATGAGACTCGGATCTTTGGAAGTTCAATTATTAGCTCTTGCTCAACGGGGCTAAACCCAACCTCTGTCCTCTTCCTCCTAAGTCCTCCTCCATGATTCCCTTTCCCTTTCTCAGTTACACTGACAGCAGATACTCCTGTTACCTGCTAACTTCTTCAAACCAAATCTCACCCGAGGCTCTTACAACTTTATTTCAGCATCATTGGCTCTTGTTGCCAAGGAAATCTGAACCTCGCTGCTTCCTCCCACCCACATGGCTAATGCTGCTCTCCTTTCCAACATCTGCACTGTGATTTGCTTGCTCTGGAACCCCAGACTTGCTCTATATATCCACACAGAAATGCTGTTGCAAAAATAATTCTACCCCATTTTTTGACCTTGTTGCCCAACCACTGGTATCTGCCAGGGTGCAGAGGACTTGAGGTGGGGCTGAGGCACTTGGTGGGGGGTCAGGAATGAGGCAAAGGCTGCCAGGCTTAGGCAGGACCTGGTCGAGAGCCAGAATCAAATCACAGCTTCTGTACAGGGGGCCATGCCCTATTTTCTGCAGCTTTTTCTCAGACACAGAGAGTAGCTGTTTTGCCCACAAGTTAAAGGTCCTTTCTGGCCTACCTCACTTCTCTAACATTTCTCACTGAGAATTAAAAGGATGGTTTAAATGCCTGAGCTTCTACAATTCAGTTGCTGGTTTTTTTTATCATAATTACATTTTTAAACAATACTTTTTTCTTTCACCTACACAACTTTCCAGACATGGGGCGTGTACCGAGCCACATGGCATTCTTCTAGAAATCCCTCCTTTATTCTTTGTTGTGTCTTGAACTATACAGAAATGCTTGTTGAATTTTAGACTACCAATGTGCCAGAATTACAGTCCAATATGCTGACCAATACTGAGTTATTTTATCTTTGTATTTTCCAGACTGTCTACACTTCTATATTATCACTTGTCCCATGTTACAAAGATCTAGTCCTAGGGCTAGATCTAATCTCTTCACTAGCTTTGTATAACATTTATCACAGTAGAATCCTCCTCCATGAGCAGTGTTTTCAAACACTTGGGCTATATAAATAATAATGCTTCATTTCAAACGCTAGCAAAGCATCTCTTTGAATGAAAAACAGGTGTGACATACAGTCAGGTCATTCTCAGCGATCCAGCTCCAAATGTGAACTTCTAAATTTCAAACAGACAATGCTCTGGTGCGGGTTGTATGCTTGTGATTCTTCAAAGCAATGGGACTGTGGAGATTTATACACCTCTTAGTCCTCCTTCTCTTCCAATCTGATGATCACGGAGTAGTAGCCAAAAACATTGACAGCACCTGGAAAGCCCAGATGAGATTGGGTCAAGCGTCAAATATGTAAACTGAAATCTTGATGCCTACAAGTCAAAAAATTGTCTTTGAGTACAGCAAAGCCAAGATTTCACATAGAGAAATTCAAGCCAGTAATATCCTGGAAAATTGCAGAAGAGAACGGATGAATTAGCTAAATTTGTGACTGAAAAGGTGATCATATCAGCTGCTGTTCTGGAACCAATTTAGAAAAAAAAAAACTTCCAAATACTTTGAATGCCCAGGTGACATTTGAAGGCTAAAGATTGGAATTGGGATACTGGAGGAAAATATATTTAAATGAATATGTTTTAAAGTATTTAAAGTGTTTAAAAGTTGAGTGAAACCAAGATCTCACTTTCCAAATGCTAAGGGCCTTGGATATCTAACTTCCATGGGCACCTTAGAGAGTTTGGAGCATAGGCACTATTGAAAATCTTGTTGGGTGCCTACTCAAAAACTTTGCCTTTGCCAGAAAGTTCTCACTGAAAATCACTATTACAGCACTTTGGAAAAGTTCTTACTAGATTGCCTTATAGTCTGAAAGAAAGGGGAAAAAACCCAGTGCAGAGTATGACTGTCAGGATCATTTTGCCCAGCCATTTAGAGAGTGTCACTGGTCACAAAAAGGGTGAGCCCAGCACCTGCAGGGACTAGGACTGCATGTTTCTTCAGCATGGAATGTTAGTCTGGAAAACAGATACTGATGTTCCTGCACTTGGATGGGACATGTGTCCATTTCTGGCCACGGTAACACACTGTATTAATTAGATAATACAATCAGTTCACTTTACTGTTTCTTGTGGCATGAAATCTAGATGCACATTGCAGCACAGCAGTGCAGTAATGAGAGATCTTTGCTGTCAAAGGTAGTTTCATACTCTACCACGTAAGGGAATTACTTAATGTCTTGAGGCTTTCTGCTCATTTTATACTCTTTAAATCTAGTATTTTTTAGAGTATCTAGTTTAAAATAAGGCACTAAAAGGTTACATGTTTGATTAAAGAGATGATGCAGATTAGTAGTGGAAAATCCGATTTGAAGATTTGGAGGATGCATTAACCTTTAATGTCTTCAGATACTCTATTGCTGGCCCCCAGGTTCCTGTCCATGGGGCAGGGGCAACCAGCTCTGCTGGGGCTGAGGGACAGAGGAGAGCTGCCAGACATGGACGGTGGATGAGTGTCCAGGGAGGGCGAAGGATTTTCATGATTCTCCTTTTGGACATCACTCAAGAACTTTCACCACTGAGTTAATGTATTTGATTGTTAGTATTAAAAAGTTCTCATTGCTATCACTGCTTCTCGATACTGAATGTCAAATACATGTTGCAGGCTCCTACTTTCAGACATGTCAGAAGGCAAATCCCTGCTTTGCCAGCCCATGGAGAATGGTAGTGATACCCTGATGGACATAGCTTTCTCTGCATTAAAGGCAGCAACTATTAGTGATGCAAAATAAAAGGGAGATGACTACATTTTCCCTGCCTGGGCTTTCTGAGATGAGCAGGCACTGCTTTAACTGGCAGCTGTGCCAACCCTTCTTTTCCAACAGCCTCAGACTCTAGGCAGAGCTGAGGCACAGAACAGCCATCATCTGTGTCCACAGGTACAAATATAAACCCAGCCTGAGTACCAAGTAGTCATTACTGGATTTTCAGCTGCCTCTACTCCTTGCCCTTGCTGTGTCTGCAAGGGAAAATAGGGCAGAAAGTCTGACAAGCATGTGTATGGGTTTGAACAGGAAAGCTAAAGGTATCCCTGGGGTTGCCAATGTTGTAATTTATCACTTTTCCCTGCACAGCAGCAAATGCACTGATAAACCATTCACAGCTGGGCTATGGATGCACCTGGAATGGGAAGCTTGCTCCTACTCTGGCAGATCCAAGCTATGCTTCAATTACACCCCAATTATATCTCTGCTTCACTACAAGACATATACATCTGAGCTGTAAACACTTGGGCAGACTTGAGCCTGAAGCATTGACCTGATATAGAGCTCAGCGGGAGCTGGACTATGCCCAATGACAGCTGGATATTTCTTTTTTGTTTATACCTGCTTTTTGTCTTGTTTGTTGCTTGTTTTCAGCTCAACTGACTTATTTCCACTTTTCATCCTCTGGAGAAACATCCATTGACTGCAGTAACATCTTGCTTAAAGGAAGGTAGTGCTGAGCAGAAATTACAGCTGCTGTGGGGACACAGTGTGTGTGTGCCCAGCTGCTGACTGCAGACAAAGAATTTCAGCGCAGGATTTTGTCTTTAGGACAGTAGAAACCTGTGAATATCAGAGCACCTGAGAGAGCTGGGTTCACTGTATCTTACTAAGAGAAAGGGAAGGGATGTGGGAAGGTGTTACTGCTGTCTTCAATCTTGTAATGGAGGTTATAGACAAGACTGAGCTATACTCTGTGTGGTGGTGGGAAGACAGGCAGTGAGCACAAGTCGCAGCAGGGGAAATTCTGTTTTGGTAGGAAGAAGCATTTTGCACCATGAGGGTTGCCAGACACTGGAACAAGTTGCCAAGACAGTTTGCGTGGATCTTTACCCACAGAACTGCCAAAACTTGACAGGACAAGCCTCTCCGAAACTTGATCTAAGTTTTACCATTGTGAGCAGAGGGTTGGACCACACAGCCTTCAGAGTCCCTCTCTTGCAATTCAAGATACAAAAGATAAGAAGGTAAGATCACCTTCCAATAAATCTGTGCAGGCAGAGATATACCTTGGGGGAGTGTCCAAGAAAGCACCAAGGGAACTTTTGTACAGGTAGATGCTTTTTTACCTGGCAGGTACAGTTTCTCGAAATGCCATCTTGGTGACATATTTGTCACAATCACCTCTGACTTGCAAAAGGCTTTTGCAGTCAACTGCTGCAGGGAGCCATGAGACATTCATATTGGGATATATCACTGCCCAGAAAAAATCTGTGTATTTTCCATCTTCCAGATCTGAAGTTACTGCACGTGCCTTGAACCACTGCATGCCTCCCTGTGCACATCTCAGGGAAAACATAATGCAATTGGAGGCTAAACTTTCAACTGGAAGATAAACTAGACCAAGTAACCATCCATTGGATTTGGGCATGGAAAGTGTACAAGGAAAACTGCAGCTCAAATCTGTGTGTGACAAGCACGTGGTTTGAGTCTGGGGACAACATTCATACCTTCTTACATATTTGTGAGATGTTTGGTGTCTGTGCCAAGCTTCAATGGAAGGTTTATTTTAAAACAAATTTCTTCTATATTTTATCTTTATATTTTACAACTTGGTAAGAGTTTTAGAGAGACAGAATTTTAAGGTAGACTTTTCAGGTGGTTTAATTTTTTTAAATAATTTCTATACCACTGTCAAGCTGCTACAGGTTGGGAGGTTATGAATGTGGCAGGTTAAATTGCTTGAGAAGTCATTTTTCCTCTCACAGAGTTGAACAGTTCAATGTGGCCAGCATATGATATAAAGAATATCCAGCTTCATCCTGTTCTTGAAAACAGATATAAATCTTTTATTGGAAGAGGACTAAAAAAAGTGAAATAAAGCAGATTTCTGGACATTTTTATACTGAATTGTAATGTTCATCTCAAAAATTTCCATTTTTTTCTCCCTGTTTATGTGCTTCTTTTTTTTTTTTGACAAAAATGTCCAAAAGTCAAACAGCAGGTAACTTGCTGTGATGTGACATCCTAAAGAAATCCCAAGCCAATGCACTGCTAGGACAGCTTAACTAGAAATTATGATTTTTAATCTCTTCAGGTTAAAGATAAAAACAAGCTAAAACCGTTTGAGGAATTTATTTAATCATTTCTCTGAGAGGGCAGGGAGGCTCAGCAGGGCTTCTCCACCAGAAGTAGGTGCAAGGTCAAGGAAGAAATATGTGGAGGGAATCCCAGAAACCAGGGCAGGGAGGGGTCATATCTGGAATGATGGAGCTGGAAGGCACAGTGGGGTTTCTTCCATGGGGTGCCAAAAGTCACCCTCCAGCTCCATTTGTGCATGGTGGATATTGTTAAACCTGTATATCTGCATTGGACTTATCCAGTTCTGCACTTCAGAAAACTACAAAGCAGTGGCACATAATGCTCAACATCTAAATATGTGCATGTAGTTACGTGGAATTTCATGGGAATAGAATTGCCTCATGACCAAAACCGTGAGGTAACATCACACCATGAAGTGCCAGTGTGAATTATATAGTACTCTGGAGTAAATCACTTATACATATAGAATAACTATTATACAGAATCAGGTTTGCATTTTTTTATCAATTATTTATTTCCTTCAGTGAGTGGAAAAAATATCATATGAGGTGACAACATCCACCAGATTATGACTGCAGTCTCCCCTCTTCTCAAGTGTTGGGAAAAAATAAACTCAACAAAACAAATCAGAGAATTCAGGCAGAAGGGCTTTCTCATCAACTGAAGTAATTTCTCCTATAATGTGCTTACCATGTTACAGATTTTATATTCCTCTCTCATTTTTGAAACAGTAGGAAAACAGGTGACAGATAGAATATGCCTTAGGAACTTAGAAAGTTAATGAATTCAGAGAACTACATGATTTTATGTGTTTGAATGCTTTTAATTTTAAGTCAATTGCTGCTAGGAAATTTTTGGATTCAAGATTTTGCATTTTACTTTGACTAGATCATGAAAAGTAATCTTGAGACAGCACACTAACCTTGCATTGCAGTAATGGGCTTAAGGTGAGGCTGAGTAAGAAGATGAAAGATGTATATAACATAAGCTGTAAGCTCATATGGTCTTAGCCTCTAAAGGTTTATCAGTGGCAGAAATAACTTTGCAAACCCAGGAGGAGTATCTGCAGATGAATACATCAATACTGTGTACCAGATAGTGCACTGGGTAATTTGAAAGTCACAACTGCGTTCTGAAATCCTGTGCATTCTCCAGTTACACCTCATTAATATTTATATTGGAGTTTGGTAAGACCTGCAAATATTTAGTGTTTAATTATGAAATATTTTAATTAAGGAAATGTGGTTTTAAGTGCTATTTTGAGTTCACCTGGCAAAGACTGGACGAAGGTTGATGTTTCTAATTATTCAGGCTGAATAAGCACACTGATTGGCAGAGAATTGCAGGAGAAGAGTGCTGTATAAAATTAGCTGACTGTTCCTGGATACCATGGTAGGTGAATGTCACTCAAAAATTACATCTGAAATCTTTTTCATGCTTAGAATTTGCATTTAATCCTTGTATCAATGTCTGGGTATTAACTATGTCAGAGTAAATTTCTTTTTCATGGCATCAGCTAATCAGGGAAGGTTCATAACATGGCTTTGCAAGGTCAAGTCTACCCAAAATGCTGTTTTTAGCAACAGCCTCAAATGCCACAGCGTTGTTACGAGCAACAAGTCATTGACAGCCCTGACTGTCACAGCTGTCAAGATAAGGGCCATTACCCACATTTCCTGTGTGGGGCAGTCCTCCAAATGCCTAAATTGCTGGCATGGTCCTTTCTGTGACAACAAATAAGAGCAGCTGTAGAAAATGGGCTTGTGGGAGGTGACTCAGAATGGTAATGCTTTGACCTTTGACATTGGAGTAATCTGAAAGGAAGAACACCCTTGTGAATGGGTTCTTATGTGTCTAATTGTACACTGTAGGACACGGATTTTCCCTGCCCCTCTACTCTGTTCTCCCAGATGCATTTCCCAGAGAAGCTGTAGATGCCCCATCCCCGGCAGTGTTAAAGGCCAGGTTGAATGGGGTATTGAGCAACCTGGTCTAGTGGGAAGTGCTCCTGCCCATGGCAAGGGGGGTTGGAACTAGATAATCCCTTCCAATCCCAATCATTCTATGATTCTGTGAAAATAGCCAGGTCTCTAAGTCAGGTACTGGATTCCTATTTAATTTTCCAATCCCTGGTTAAAGTAATGGAGATTAGGGCACATATATATATATTCTTTGGGTCTTGTCTATATCTTTTCAGATGTATTAAATGTGTGTTAGAAAGAGCATTTGAAAAGACAAATGTACTTATTTCTTCTAGTTAATTCCCTTGGTAATGATGTACCCCAAATTACATTTACTGGGTTCTATTAGAAAACTTATCTTATCCCTTTTCTTCATTTTTAGCCACAGCAGAAAACCAATAAAGAATGGTAATATCTGCTATTTTCCAGAGAGGCTAAACCAGAAATTATTAGGAGCTTGCAAGATGCCCACTAACTGCAAACCAGCATATTATTTTTGCATTATATCCTACAGCTCTTATTTGAAATGTGCTAGAATATCCACTCAGCTGAATAAGTTGAGCATAAGAACATAAATCTCACAGATTTCTGTGGAACACGAACTTTACTGTCAAGAAATGAAGGTTAGATGCATGCCATGGAATACAATACTTCCACAGGTAGGAGTAGCTGTTTCAATAAGTCCACCTCACAGGGTAAGAAGAGGTTTGCTACTGATCCTTTTTTAAGGTAAATGCAGAATATGAGGGTATTTAAATCGGCAATAAGGAAAAAATAATTGTGATATGATGATGATGATAATAACAATAATAATAATAACAATAACAACAACAACAACTTAACAGAGGTTATCATGTCCCTAAAATTATGGGTGAAATGAAATATGTTTGCTTGGAGGACTTCCCAGCCACTTTGCTTTTAAGAGTCAAATGAAAAAGAATAGTATCCCGAAGTGTAGTTAAAATAGGGGTACAAGAATGAGTCAGTGTTAGGGGGCATTGTGTTACTAACATGAGCCAGACAATGGATGCCAGATGGGAGGCATGGCAGGAATAGTGTGAAGGAAACACCAGGTGTTGTCAGTGATGCTTCTGTCATCTACGTTCTTGCAATGAGGTACTCCTCTTTTAAAAACTGGGGTCCTCACTCTGTGTTTAAAGATAAGCCAAGGAAGTTTCCAAAAAAGCAGCTGTTGAATTCACATAGGCTCAGAAAGTTCAGCCAAATTTTTACTGAGAAACATCACCTGCAATACAAAAAGAAAGCTTGTGAACTATAGCTGGAAGGTAGTCAGGACCCACAACATACAGTGGACTCAGAGCTACAAATTTCCTTGTTTTCTATGAGGTTTTGATTGGTCCCTTGATCATCAGTCCCCCAGACTGTGAAGGGAATTAACAGTCTTAGGCTGGAGAATAAAAACCAGTCCTGGTGGCCAGTACCCTGGATGAGTAGATTTTGAAACTTATTTCCATTATTGGATCCTAAAGCACCATTTCAGAGAGGTATGAAGTCCCACTCAGAAGGTATGAGCACATTAGCTAACTTTTTTCCGATTTTTTTTTTCAGGAAACCCAGACCACAGCAAGACACACAAGGACAAAGAGATTCTTATCAGCCTGCTCCACAACATAGCCAAGGCAGCATAGTCTACTGTCCCTGATACAGAGGGAAGTAGAGAGAGTGCCCCCATTTTTCCAGAAAAATGTGGAACAAGATGCTTCCTCCCTTTCAAAAAAAAAAAAAAAAAAGCAGGGACTTTCCTTCCCACTGAGCAGTGAGATGGCAGGCTTTATTTGGAAATCCTTTCTCAGCTGCACAGCAAGTCGCCCACAGCCCTGCGACTTGCTTGTGCTGCAGCTGAGGTGCTACTGCTCATCAGCAAGGCACTACTTTGCAAATCAAATCCCATCGTAAGCTTTGACACCATACTGCATATGTAGTAAAAAGCAAATAACTATATTATCCAAGCTCTGTTCATCCACTGGAAAGCTGCCTTTGGGAAAAGCTGTTCTAGTAGAGATCTGTATTAGAGACAGAAAACTGTAAAGAAGACATCCAGTTACTTGTTCTGGATGTCTTGTTCCATAAATCACTGCAATAGAATTTAGAGACTGGCAAATGTGCCATATGTGTGTGTGCTAGGAAACCAAGAAACATTCAGTTTTCTGCTCTTTGTGCCTTTACATTTCTGTGGTCTGAAGCCATGTGAGCGTCAGACTTCACTGTTTGGCTGTGCTAAATCATTACATGTAGAGAAAACAAACAGTGTTCTCTTGTGGAGACTTGACCCTTGCTTTTGATGTTCTGTGGCTTTTCCTTTATCTGGAATAAGTTTCTTGGACATAGATGAGTGCTTTTTTGAGCCTGCAAAAATGTACTGGCAAGAATGAACATTCTTACTGGAAAGCAAGTGTATTTTGCTTACATGTTAGCAATGACAAGGATGTGAAAGGGACATACGACATACAGAAGGAACTCATAAGTAGCATGCATTAATCCCTTGAAATGCTGAGGCTATATTTTGAGGCAATATATTGAGGCCAATATTTTCACCTTCACTGAAGGTGAATATATACAAGAGTATTCATTAACTACTCTATAACATTCTATTACACAAACTGTAATAGTAAATTCTACTAATGCCCACTCATTTATTTATGTGACTTAAACTTTCATTAACAGGTGCCTCAAAACTACTGTGTTTATATTCAGCAGCCCTATCTAGAGCTTGCCTGTTTAACGCGTGGAATTATCCGTGTTGTCATGGTTTAGCCCATCCCCCTCAGTTTTAGAGTAGAAGATGGTTAGTTCCAGGTGAAATTCCGGCTAGGTAGCCAATTAGAGACTTCTCTGACGTCTCTACGAATGACATATTTAACACAAACCGGAAAAGAAGGGTTGTTGTCGTTGTTGTAGTGGTGTGTGGCGCAGAAAGAAATTCGGAGCGATGATGTAAGTGAGGCGGCGAGGCCCTCCCGAGTGGGGGGCCAGGGGCAGGCATGGCACTGAACCTTATGGCCGAAGCATGTAGCAGAGTGGAGAAGAAACTCCAGAGAAAAGCTGCTCAGCTGAAGCAGAAGAAATTCCAGCTCTGAGAGGAGCGGCAGAGAACAAGAGATAACAATGCAGCTACCAAGGTCAGTGAAAAGGAGGGAGTACAGAAGCAAGAGGCAGCCCCCCCTCTCTCCCTCCAGCAGGGGAAAAGACTTTAAAATGAAACCCCTGCCACCTGTGGAAATGATTTGGGGTGAAAAAACTTTTGTGTGGATTCTTCCCCCGGAGGCCTGGATAGCCCGAGGAGGGTAGAAATGACTTGAGGCCAAGAGTGGATCACTTAAAAACTGTTTGTAGCCACAGAATGGGAAAGAAGTTGAGTGAATTCTCTTTTGAGGGGCCAAGCCCCTGATGACTTTGGGACTTTGTCCAAAAGATAAGCCTTACACGAAGCCCCCCCGTAGGAGGGGCCCAGTGCAAGCCCTGGACCGGGTGTGATGGCGAGTGAGAGAGCGGTGGCCACTTGGAAGTGCTAGCCACGGCCGAGAGCCAAGATTGGGCGTCTGGCCAAAAACAGAGAGTCATGAGAATTCCAGAAGGCAAAAGAGAAGAAGCTGCAAGCAGCATCAGAAAGTGTTCTTGGGTGTGGACTGAGCAAAGGAAGACCCAGAACCCCTGTGACCCCGGCAAGGGGTGGTGAGTCCAAGGAAACCCCCCTGAAACTCTTCATGAAAGAAACCTCCATAGAACTTCAGATTCCGTAGTGACGACATGATAAAAACCCTCAGCGGCTGTAAGCAAACAGCTTGAAGTGAGAGGTTAATTCTCCTGCATTCCAATGGAGAGAAAGAGAGAAGTATCTTCAAGCTGTAGAAGTTTGGAACTGTTACCTTAAAGACTTTTTTTCCTTCCCTTCTCTTTCTTCCTCTGGACCGTTTTTGAGGAAGAAGGGAGGGGTGGCATTTGTACATATATAAGTGTGTTATTATAAGAAAACTAGTTAGAATTATATATATATATATATATATATATGTAAGTATTTCCCTTAGTTCTGTAGTGTAGCAATAAATCTTAGTATTACCCCATTTCAAGGTGATCTGTTTTGTCTGTGCAAAATCTTCCTACCAATTAGCAAAATTTATGGGTTGATAACACTGTGCAAAAAGCACAGGGGCTAACCATCACACATGTCCTCATTATTAGTAAGACATAAAGTGAGAGTAATCAGAATACCAACCTAGGAAAGGTTAGATCTGGGGTCCAGCCCAGCCAAAGTTAAATACTTATTATGTAATAGTCATATTTAATATTCATGTCCTAATAAATTAAAGGAGAAGTGAGAGGCTATAAATCACATCTTCCATGTGAATCTTCTAGCAGCCAGGCTTCAGGATCTGCACAGTCCTTCTCTCTGAGTCATATTGGAGGCAACCTTTTCCACAGCAACACATAAGCATTAGCAGGGTAAACTTTGGACTAGCTTATCCTGAATGCCTGGCCACACGGACAAGAGTTGCGTTGACAAACTAGACAGGGCCAGGGAGTCAGTCTTCCAAAGACTTTTTCCATGAGCAGTTTGGATGTAGCATCCATCTTTGGAAAGGTTGGAGAGTGTAGTTGTGACTTCAGGAGTTGTACTAGCCAGGTTTTGGACAATTTTATTCATTTGTAAAGTTGCAGCCATGGCTCCCTGGGCTTGCTTATGGATGAGAGTGAGATTCTGATCTGCACCTCATGTTCTAGACATCCTGCTGCATCCCTCACATCTTGAGTTAATATCCTTCTTGTGGGACACCAAATATGCCTGTGGTTTGTCTGTGAACTCTGGACACCCAGTGCAGGACTGAGGGCTCCTGAAATACTACTGCCATGTGCAAGTGCTCTGGTAGATCACAGCTTGCTGTGAACAGACTGTATTGACATAAAAAAGTATGAAATATATACAGCCATGATGGAGCTGCTTCTTAGTTTTCTTATGAAGAACCAGATGTACATGTAGCACAACAGAGTCCAGTCTGCACTTGGGGTGTGATACTAACACACAATTTCTTTCTGTTTCACCTTTAATTGCATAATCTGCTGCATGTCATTCTGCATGATGCCACATTAATGCAAGATCTTTTCATTCTGCTACCACCCCCTTGCAGGGACCAACTCTCTAAACAGAGCATGTTTAGTCTATCAGGTAGGCAGATAACAAAACACAGACCACAAGTAGAAATAAAAACTCTTATCTTATTTAAAACTGAGCTAGTTAAATAGTCTCACAGATGTTTGTCAAAATCTTGACTGATGCTTACAGCCCTGAATTCACCGGTGCAATGCAAGGGTGTTTGGATGACATCTCCTTTCCTTACTATAATGTCACATTACTCTACTGCATGATCTGTTGTTAAGACTTTGTTGTGTTATTTGCATTTTTTGTAATAATGTTGGAGTTGCAGATGCTACTGATATATTAAAACACTGTAGGGTTACAAAAACCACTGATACAAATAAACATAATTTAAACACCTGTGAAGCACCCTCAAATTTGGTACAAAACCATCAGAACACAGCCGCTGTCATTACATGGGCAGCATTCTGGACAGCTAACCAGGTAATGCTGTATAACAGCACGACTGTGTGTGTCATCAAGAGGAAAAGTTGACTTATCCTAATTAGCACTGCAGAAGAAAAACAGAAAGCAGAACCAGCATTTTTTAAGGAATTGGCAGGCTTCTGGTGTGTACTCAACACTTTGAAAACTCTGACTTAAAAATCTTGTTATAAAAGTTTCCTATTTATAGTTGGAAATTAGGATTTATAGTTTATTCATAATTAGGATTTATTATTCATAATGTCAAATATTAAAGAAATGAGAGTGTTTTTGAACCCTTAATCTTTTTAGCTGTTAGACTGGGAAGTTTTACTCATACATTGTATTGATTGATGTTGTTTGTCAACTTGATTATTAACTCCTGAAATCAATTTAGAACTAACTTACTGCAAACTGGTTTTGAAAGTAGATCAAAGAAGGATTTCAGAATGCCTTTATTCTATTTTCTGTCATGCTTGTGCAGTAATCTGAATAAAGAGGATTTCAGAAGATGAGAGTGATTTAAAGTGAATCATTGGTAAGATACTACACAGTGTTCACATCTGATAGAAATAAGTTGATTTTGCATCTCATTTGTACTCTGAGGGAAATATATGTTTCCTTATTGTTTCTTTAGGAAACAGTAAAATAGAGACCACATTTCACAGTAAGAAAGTGTGATGCATCCCATTTGGAGGGTTTTTTTCTGCTTCTGAAGAGTGGAAGTTAAAAAAGTAAAGCTGGAGTGGGTACTACTACTGACATTACAAAATCTTAGAAATGTAAGGGTTTTCCAGACAGAAGTGCGTTTAGAATAATGTACTGGCTGTACTTGTACAGATACTTTTCCTAACACTGTGCTACCGTTGACATTGTAACTTCATTATGCACTGACACACTTAATGAATGTACCTATTGCACTCAGAAACCACCACTTCGATGCTGAGCCCCACGGAATTGGTTTCAAAACCTACCTCTGAGTGGTTTGAATAATCTTGAAAGAAAGTGGGGGCTCGCACCCTGGTGTTCTTAAAAGGAGGCCAGCTGTCAATCTAAACCCTGAGACACAGGCTGTTACAAGCCAGGAGTGCGGTGGAGGGTGATAAACCTGTGTTTGCATTTCAGATGACACTTCTTTATAAAAGGAACACCTATAAATAGTTTATGGAGGGTTAATTAGTGTTACCAGTGTGCTATAGACATAAATAGATTGATACATGCATCCCAACAGAAGGCAGAAGGTGGGGATGAGCTATTGTTTTAGTCAGCCTGTTCACCTATGGTCTTGCTCCAGCTGGCTACAGCAATTTATTAAAATGTCTATTAATAATGTAGATAGATGTAAGCTAAATTTATATACTCCAGGTGACTGCAGCATCCCCTACAGAGATTTGGCTCTATGTTTGGACCACTTCAATGTGAGCTGGGAGTAAAAGTCACCTGACAGAGATGCCAGGGCTGCTGCCGCTAATGCAGAGGGCAAGTGCAGATGTCCTCCTGAAGAAACGAGCTGGAAGAGCCCAGCAGCATGAACACAAGCGTCTTTAAGTGCCCTTATCTGCAACAAGGCTGTGGAAGAGCACTGGCTTCTGGTCTCTGGACTGGTGCAGTATTTTAGCTAATAAAAATTCATGGGCAATTCAAGGAGTTATGACTGCAGGGACTTCAGTGAGTCCCTGCATCACTGTGGTACAGACATGTTCTTCCTCTCTCTAACCCCAGGGGAGCTGCAGTGTGATACAACAGGAGAGATGGCGTATACACTCACCACAAAATTGTTTCTGTGTATCTGCTCCTTTGTGGATAACAGCTATGGATGTGAGCTCAGCAAGGGTAAGGATGAAATTACATCCAGTTTTTCTAGTATATGCAAAGACACCTAACCTCGCAGACCACTTGTAAAAGACAAGCAGAGCAAAGTCTTACTCAGTGTCCATTGGCTTAGGGAGACATTTTGAGTCAGGACTTGCTGTCCTCATGTCTGTACCTCCACACTAGGCGTGGCTGGGCTTTCGAAGTATTTTCAGCCACATCTTTAAGGTGAGCAAGACAGAGCCCTTCCTGACTACTCGTCTGCTGTGGCTCTTCATCCTGCAGTGCCCAGAGATGAGGTCAGCAGTTAGTGCTGCTTGACGTGAAATCACCCCCCTAGATCAAACCCAGCTTTCTTGGTCTCAAGGTGCACTTATTTCCTACATGTTACAGGATAGGCCTGCTAGCTAGAGGGAAAGTGGTGTGTGTATGTATGTATGGGGTAGACAGGGAAGGGAAATACAGAGGAAAGCAGGCTGTGCTAACCTGGATCACCATCACTCTCCCAGAACACAGCAGCTCCTGATTCTTTGGCTTTTCAGTAAAGTCAAGGTAAACATATTTTGAAACCTTGTTTCCAACTGAACAGGAATAACTGGGAACATACAGTTTTAAATGAATAAGACAATTATACAAAAGCAGCAGGTTTTTTTCTGGATATTGCTGAAAGTGGTCCTGTGATGTCTATCTACATAGTTAACCTCTTGCCCACTTCAGTTTTCCTTTTGTAAGTCTCCATCTGCTGCTGATACATACGGACAGGACTAATTCCATTAAAAATGTCATGTTTATTAGAATTGGCCACTGACCTTTCATTTTCTCATAGACTGTGGGTTGAAGGAATCTTTTTCATCTATTACATTATAATTCTACTGCTTGTTTATGCCTGTCTTGTTCCTTTCAATACCCGAGCTCAAAAGTTGTGTCTCCTTTCTATGGAAAATACTTTGGTTCCCTGCTCTTAGGAGAGCTCCAATCAATCTTTCATTTTTTTGAGGATTACAGCAGGGATAAATTCAAGATTTTTCTGAGTCTGTGTTTTCTGTGTGCTACTCTGTTAGAGGCAAATGCAAAGAGTACAAATCCAAATCACAAATGTACCTGGCATCATCCCACTCCCCAACTTGTCTTTTGTGAGTCTTCCCCTCCTTCTCCTATCACTGGGACATCTCTATGGCTTAGTGAATGGATTTCTTCTTGGAAAAACCTTAAAGCTCCATCTGCAGCATACATTTGGATTTACAATGGAAATTTACAGTAGGAATTATAGAAGGAAGACCAGTGGCAGTGGAAAAATGCACAGGCTGGGGGAAGAAAGAAGATTTTTTTAATTGTTGCTACTTCTCTGCTTCAAAAATAAAAATGAGGTGACAATATTTCAAAATGAGAATCAACAGGCAACTTAGCACTCAGCACACTATTAAAAAAAACACGTGTCAGAGCACAACAAACAAAAAGGCAGACGCTATTCAGAGAAACAAGTAAGTTACTAGGGAATATCTCTGTAAAGTATAAATATAGTTTACAAAGCAAGAGAGACTGCTGCTTTAATAAAGCAGCAGTAATTTTTGTCTTTCTATTTATACTATAAACTGAGAATTGTTACAGGTAAAGTCTGGTTTTGGTGAGAAACAGTGAAAGAGGAAAATGTATTTTGAAGAATCAACCAACCAAAATTCAAGATACAGTTGCTAGGATCCAGATTTTCATGTCACCATCGAGAATGAGAGTTAGGAATAAGAACACTGGTTTAACTAATTAATCCTGGTGACACTGAAGAGTTACTGCAGATTTTTATGCTGCCACTATTGAGATCACAAACTGACCTCTCATGTTAAAATCTTTAGATAGAGGAGAGGCTCTCACCATGATCACAGCAAGTGTCATGCCCAGCCACACTGTGCTAATTAAAGAAGAGAGCTCTTGTGATAAAATTTTCAAACAAGTTGTGTTGAAATGATCACAGACAACACAGAGCTTGTTCTCCAGTGAAGTAATGCCTATTTAGTTTTGCCAGTGTATGCAATCACCCTTTAAGTACAGCAACTTTTGTGTCTTCAAAGAACAATAAATAACCTGCATCCATTTGATGGCTAGGCAAACCTTGATTACTTAGCGATTATCTAAACTCTAACTATCCTTAAGAGACCTTACAGGTTTCTCTGGGCAGACTGACTACTCAGCAATAGAGCCAGAACAGGCAGTGCAGAGGAAATCATACAGGAAAACCTATACTTTATGGGACAAAATTAATATTTCAAGATTCCCTCCGTACTTAAAATTTTGCTAAGAACTCTCTCGCAGGTAAGGACTCATTCTACACATGTTCGTTACTATTCCAATTCTTGCTGTTGTTTAATTTTTAATGGCTAACAAAACAATTTGGTAATCTTCTCTGTATTACTGGTGTAAACTTTAAGAAATTCCAGATTTATTCCAGCTCACATAAGCATAAACATACAGAACTCAACCCTTAGCATCTGAAAATTTCTGGCAAGTAATTCAGTTGGTGTCAAATGGTATTACTTAATGGAAATGATGAATTTAGGAATATACCCACATATACATGATTTTCATAAACATTTGGGTTGTGAGACCTTACATTTACATATTTGCTTGTATTAATTCTTTGTATCAAATAAATTTACTTATTCAATCTTTTATTGGTATTTAAATCTCAGTGCGTATTATGGAAATGCTTATTAAAAACAGAGGTGAGAATTTCACCCTCAATAGAAAAAGTGATTTAAGGTGTCTCCTGTTTTGACTACAAGAAGTTAAATTAGAGACTGAATAAAATTTGCCAAGGTATCTAGATGACTTAGAAATTTACGCCTCAGTTAAAAAAAAAATTGTTTAGACCTTTGGCATGCATCCTGTGACATTCATATAGGAACTTTGAAATTTTACCTTACGTCATTCTGGCTAAGATTCTGCTGACAGATCTGTGTGGTATTCGTAGTCTAGTGAAACAGGTGTGTAGGTTATGATTGAAAATAGTAGCAAAAGTACTGAAGAGCCAAACGAAGACGGAGACAAAAGTCAGATTTGCACCGTGTCTGTGAAACAAGACTGCTACTTCCTGGCCAGCTGAAATGTGAAGGATGGAGTATTCAGTAGCAGAACATTTCCTGTGTTAGCCCAGCAGCACCACCTTGTGTATGTGTGCTCACTTTACTCCATGTATTACCTTTAAGGACCTAGCGAGGTTGACAAGTTTTAGTGTACACCGTGCTGTAGTAGCATCTTATACCTTGTATATAAAAAGTTTAACATAGGTCATTCCTAGAGGAACTAACATACTTCATATAGCCAATAACCTTTACGTGCCCACAGTATTGATATGCGCGTTTTTCATTCCATCTCCAGGACTGTGTTAGTAATATCTTCATGGGGTAGCATGAGCATCTCTGCAGAGTTCTGTTATATACTTGCAATGAAAGTCAAAACTACTTTTGTTCAGAGTCTGTTTTCACCATCAGTTAAGTTTGCTCCACATTCATGAACCACTGTATGAAAGTTCTTCCAAATTTCAGTATGGCTGGAGCAATTTACTCCATGAGTACAGAACTGGGTGCCCATGAAGGCTAGAAGGCGTTTTGAGATCAAGAAGTAGAACTGTGCTCCTTTCTCTGTTTTCAGTACTCTTCTAGTCCAGCTTAGAATGTCTACGTTTAGAGTTGTATTAAAGGTGCCATCTACAGAGTAAGGACATACATTAAAGCCCTGTAAAAACCCCGTTTTCAAAAATAAGTCATCTGAAAATAGAGGGGACTAAAAGGGACAAGAGAGAGAACACAAAGTGTGATCAGAACTCCCACATGTTCAAACTGAGAAACATCTTTGTTCCTACTGTAATGTGAAATATGCCTGATTTATATGTGTTTAGTTTGCATTCCCGCCTCAAGAGGATTCCAAGATCAGGGTTTTGGCTTGACAAGGACATCCTTGAGTCATCTGCAGAAGGCAAGAGATATAACGTATTCCTGAGCTTGCATCCAGGTAAATTCTATAGGGTTCATAGATTACTCTGTAAAAGCCCTTACTCGCTTTGAAGGATAGAGTAACAAAGATGCTTAACATAAGTTGTCTAAAGTCTTTTGCCAAATATAAATATATACCTCGTAAATGTTACACCACTTCACTTTAGCACCCAGGACTAGTAGTCCTGAACATGCCCTGCATGCCTGCCTTTGTTGCTTGGGGTAGAGGTAACTCTGGAAAAAAACGCTGCTTAAACTGTGTTCTGAATCATGAAAGTACGAAGACATGAAAGTAAGCCCTGCTTCTTACATATTCTTCTCTGCAGGAAAGTTATTTGGGGTGATATAACTAGAAGAATACACATGTAAAAGATGCCAAATTTTTTTGCCTGTTGCTAAATCAGTATGTGCTGTTGGGTAACACCCTTTCTTCTTCACATTCAGACTGGAAACAGATAATATGTCCCTCTGAATGAATTTTCATTCAGATACTCTACATAAACAAAACTGCATATTTCTTTTGTGATTTCACAAGGCACCTCTAGAGCTCACAGTTCTCAAGGGAATTAAGTCACACAAAACCTGGTTTGTGGCAGTTAATTCCATTCCTCCTTTGCACATATGGAAACAGAGATCTGGAGAACCACCCCAGGACCCGGAGGAGAAGGTAGGTTGTGTGTCTCTCAGCACTACCTGGCAGTAAAACCTGATTGATTTCTATACTAAGTGAGTTTTGAGCCAAAGGGTTCACCATATATTTACAACGTGTATTCAAAGGTTTTGTGGAGGGCTAGTGTTAAACCCACGCTGATCATGAGGCTGGCAAATAGCTGTGTCAAGTTGCACTCTCACTGCTGCTGCGACTGCAGCTCAGATGAACACATCAGAGCTCAAGCTTGTGTCCTGGATGGAGGTAGCTAGGAAGCTGCAGTAATCTGGGAAATATGAAGCACATCCTGAGCAAACACAGGGGAGTTAGGCCATACTGGTGTCCACAGAGCAGCACAGATGGTTTTACCTGACTGTATCTAGCTAATTATCAGCTCTGGCTGCAAACCTTGTAGTCACAGAGCTGACTGCTGAACAGACATATCTTAGTCAACACAGTTTAGCTTTCACCCAGTTAAAGTGGCAGTTCACTACAGACTCTTTTGTCAGCAAACTCAAGCCAATTAAAACTAGAAGCTTTTTCAAGCCAATCAATTTTGCCCTTCTGTTATTGAATAAACTCTATTAATGTTATCATAGCATGGAAAATGCAGCCACTTACTATTAAAAAAAGTGAGGAAATTAAATCTACATGTTTCACTGGAGAGGTGGACAATTGTGTCTGAAAACAAATATTAGCCCTTTCTGGTGAGAGGCAGGTGGTTGTTACCAGGAATTTACAAAAGACATCTCCTTTCATGTCAGTATAGCTTCCATTTTTTATTTTCTGAGCTGCATTGTTGGCTAGAGCTGAAAATGAGCAGTTGTCAGTGACAGATTTAAATTACTATTCTTTCTGTATTGACATTGAAGACTTTTGACATGATGGATTAAATCATCAGTGCTGTTCCTCTGATCAAAAATAAACTCAACTGCAAGAAAGCCTGTGTATCTTTGTTTCTGTGTTACCCACTCAAGGCCCAACTCACACTGTTTACTCACATCTCTTTAAACATAGAAAATCACACCCTCCTTAGCTGAAGGCATGTCTGCCTTCCTGCAGTCTGCACCACACTTTGTATGAGGAAACTGAGCATCCATATAATTAAAAGTAATTTGGAGTCAGCTACAGAAGACAGGAGAACACTCGGAAGCTCCTGGGAGGCAGATGTGCTTCCACTATTGCTATGCATAGCAAGAAGCCTGTCCAGCAAGCACTGCTGCATTCCTGCTGTTTGCTTCCTGTGCTGCCTTGGCTGTGGGAGCACTAACCACTACCTCACTGCTTGGGTTGGCTTCGACAAACTGTGGGATTAGGAGTCCTCTGGTCCGCTAGTGTATCCCAGGATGCACAAGGAAACTCAGAAGTACCCACTCCTGTGAGGTTTTCTCGCTAGTTTTCAGGCTCCACTTAATTGGTTTACAGCAGAAAACATATAAAGCTGTCACAAGAGTTGAGGATTAGCTTTGCTGAGTCAAGGAGTGTATAAATGGTATGTTCTTGAACCCCCGTAACTCCACTGAGTTATGATGCACTGGACCAAAATGGGGGTGTGACCCTTATTTCTTTGATCCCCTTCTTTCTGGTAGCATTGCTAGCTACAGAATCATCTCATTCTGCAACAATTGCAGGTATAAGTAAACTTTGAAACTACTTCCAAATGTATGAATGTCCAGAAGGTAGTAGCTCATTAGCCTTTATGAGGGCAAAATCACTTCTGACCAACCTGATAGCCTTCTATGACAGCCTGACTAGCCTCATGGACAAGAGGAGAGCAGTGGATGCTGTTTATCTTGAATTTAGCAAAGCTTTCAGCATTGTTTCCCATACCATTCTCATGTACAAACTAATGAAGTACAGACTAGATACATAAATAAGCGAGGTGGACTGAAACTGGCCGAACTGCTGCGCCTGGAGGTTTGTGTTCAGCAGCACAAAGTTCAAGCAGTGACCAGTCACTGCTGGTGCCTCCCAGGGGTCAACATCAGCACAAATACTGTTTAATAACTTCATTTATGACCTGGATGAAGTGACAGAGTGCATCTCACAAAGTTTGCAGGTGATGCAAAATTGGGAGGAGTGATCATTGCCCCAGATAGTTTTGTTACTGTTGAACCTTGACGGTCTGGAAAGCCGGCCAGAGAGGAATCTCACAAAATTCAACAAAGGCAAATGGCAAGAAATACCCCAGGCACCAATACATGCTGGGGGCTGATTGACTGCAGTGCAGCTTTCCAGAAAAAGGTTCTGGGGTCCTGGTGGAGATCATGGTTGACCACGAACCAGCAATGCACATGTGCAAGAATTTTGCTGTGGAGAGCTACACATCCCAGGAATCTTCCTGGGCTCCGCTCAATTTGCCAGAAGAGAGGTAGTCCACTATGTCAAACATACCACATCTAGTGAAATACATCTTATGGTACTCATGGTGGATCATTTGCTTGAAATATTCTCTAGTAAAACTTAGGGAAGAGTGAATAATTCTCTCACAGAAAGTCATAACTTTCTAAAAACAAAAACAAATGCACAGCGGCAGTTTTGCCAAGTGGCTTTCTTCCTTCTCTGCTAATATATCTTCTGTGGATTAATTTCATTAGTCCTTTTGTGCATGAGGGAAAATCCTTAGCTCCTTCCAAAAAACGCCTTTTTATATGAGACACTGTAACACGTGTATAGGCAATGTCTTAAATTTTTCCAGTTCCCAAATTTCTGTTCCTTCTCCTCCACAAACTTTTCTATGGCGAATTAGGAATAAGCATACTGTGACCTCTCAGGAAAAAAAAAAAAAAATTGATACTGGATAGTGTCTTACAGAAGTGCAATAAAGTTGGAAATACACTCTCCCAGCAACCCTGACAGGTAACTCCAAATCCTGTTTATATGGATGGGCTCCACATCCACTTCACATCTACAGCAAGGCAGACCTGAGTTAAATAAATGCTCACAGTGAGGAAACACAGTCCTAGAGGCACAGCTGTGATTTGCCTTGTTTCTACAGATTGTGCAAGACAACTGTGTTCGTTGAACTCAGTGATGGACAGAAGAAGGGTAAGACTGCAGGAAGATCAGAAACAGATATGAGCTGACACCAGGACACTTTACCCGCCCACAGTCCTTTGTTTTTCACTGAATTGAGGCCAGGAACAAAACACAAGGTACCAGCCGCTAAATTAGTTGCCCTGGTGGCCAACTGCACCCCACAAGGCACAGATCAGTATGCCTTAGGTAGAGCAAAGCAAAAGGCCATACTGAACAGAGGGTCCATAGATGATGAATCCCTTCTGTGTAACTCAGCCTCCTTGGACAAACAGGACTGCTACTAAAAGAGTCTGACAATGAAACCTAGAAACTATAAGCCACAGTGGGTAGGATAATTTGGTCTGGACTTCAGGACAACTGAAGTATGTCATGAGCATTGAATCTAAGCTCTCATTTTAGTCAATTCAAATATAGTTCTGCAGAGATGATTGGGCAGTAGGCCACTCCTCCCTGAGCTCCTTCCTGCCTCTCCAGAAAGATGTGAGTCTCCATTACTATCATACCCACCTTCCTGTGATACCCTGAAACATCTTCGGTGGCTTTGAATATCTATGACTGGGTAGCTGTATTGCTTCCTGGGTGCAGAATGTGGGAGGAGTCAAGAGACAAACAAGACCTGGTGCCATGAGAGATGTCCCCAGGGTCCGAGACACCTGCATAGGCTGGTAGATTTGTCACAGGACCTAGGAAGACCCATTCCTAGAAGGGCAGATGCAGCTCAGCTGGGGTACTCTAGGGCATCTCAAATGCATATGTAGATCTTTGGATCCTACTGCCAGTATTATTCTCCAAGAGAGAAAGTGGTATTGGCAAGCATACAGTTGGTTACACAATGAAATTTATCTTTCTTTTTCTCTACTGCAAACCTTCTTCAGCTAGTGGTGTCTCTACAGGTAATATTTGCATGAACATTTGTCATCCTCCAGGGCATCTTCAAAATCTTTGCTTTGGCTCTTATGTCACTTGCTTTCAGGTAGCTTTTTCTACTCCCCACCAGCTGGCTGGAGACCTTCTGGGAAAGAGAAGAGGGAATAGCGAGCAGAGCAAAGTTGTGCATTTATGGTATACATTGCTATGAATTGCAACACACACTTTGGAACTGCAGAAAGGCCTGCTCTTTGCTCATGAATGCCTCATGACAGAGCACATGGATAATGAGTACCACTATGCTGCCAGCCACTCAAATGGAAAACAGGACTTAGAATGCAAAGAAAAAGAGTTTAAAAAATAATTATAAAAGAGAGGTGTGTGGGGAGAGCATGGATGCAGAGCCTTGCTCTGATACGCAGAGGGCTTTCCTGCAGCCCTCCCTGCCACACTGAGGTTCAATCAAGGCATTCTCCTCAAAGTGTTGGAGTTTGTTTGTTTCTGTTTCTGTCAGTTGCACACATTTGAAGAAGACATACACAAATGTGATGTTGTTTTGCGGAGCAGGCAGAAAATCCAATAAATAAACATCTCAAAGCCCAAACTATGAACGTAGAAATCAATGACCTCATATTTTACCTCTTCCCTTCTAGCCATCTCCGTTTCATCTGCAATTTATGATTTACTGTTTCATTTTCACTTCCATGCTTTCTTGGTCTAACCTAAAGAAATGAGAGCATCAGGTGCCTTTTAGTTTACTGATGCGGTATCTAAAGTAGCATTTTAAAGAAAAAAGACCCTAAATTTGTTCAAAACTGGTATAATGATATTTTAATCTAGGAAACTGTCATCTGTGGTAATTTATCATATGCTTCAACACCATAATTTGGTTTGCATCACCAAATGCAAAATGTTATTTAATACTTTTCCTTCTTTCACTGTTTTTTAAATTAAATCTTGTTTTAATTTAGATTATTTTGCATTGATTTTTTAAGCTGGAAGATGGACACCGGTTTTAGTACTACAACTCTAATTTACTCTAAATGCCATTGCAGCCTCTCCATATCAGAAACTTGGTTTACAGAAAATACTTCAGGGCTTTACATCTGCTGTGCAGATGGGTGGCACACTCCATGTCTGTGTAAGAGTTACTCTCACCCATAAGACTCCACAAAGTGCACAAGATGTGCACTTCCAGCACTACTTGGAAAACCAGTGGTAGACACAAGTCTTGCTCTTTGGCACACAAAGAGTAAGATTTTGTTTGTTTCTTCTTCTCTTTGCAGTATGCCTCATGGTTTGTATTGTTTCAAACCTTTCATATAAGCTGTACTCAAATCCTTAGGAAAAAAAACTCATTCACAACTCAAATAAAGGGATTTTTCTTTGGGGACTGTGCTCATGAACTGAGGGGGAAAAATGCATTGATATTTAACCTCTGGAGGCACTCAGTGTTATTGCTGACCTTATCTCTTGCAGATTTGTGCTGTGCAAAACCTTACTGATTACTTTTGTTCTTTGTTGGCAAAAAAAAAAAACCTGCTGCAGAGGTTTTTTAGTTCCCTGTCATTTGTCATCTCCCACCTCCTTTCCACCCTCTGAAATCCATCCTTTTCCTATCTGTCCAAACCAGTAACATGCCTATTCATCTCCTTTCTCAAGGGTACTAGATTTTAAAATCAGCCTTTTCCTGCTTTCCTCTAGACCTGGACAAAAATGAATAGCTTAATTTAATGGGGAAAAAAAATAAAATTCTGCATTAATTTCATTCCACATTTGAGTGAATAAAATATGTACAGCTGAAAAAAACCACAGACGTGGCATGTTAAGCAGGCAGCAGCCTTGCTAGTAGCATACCCACCTTCTCAGAGGAAAAGCCTGTACCTACTTGGCAGCATTAGATGCTCATCCCATAGCAACAGAGTTGTTGATTCGCTGGAAACTGTCTGGAGTTAAGGTTTTTGTATGTCGCTACAATTCTTTGTCTTCTACTGTGCTAGTCTTTCCAAAATGGATAGAGAAGCCTAAGGAGATTGGTCTTTGTGCCTCAAGTTTAATGGGATGAATATAAGCCACACATTAGACAGATGGTTTGGGAAAGAGGCCAGTCTGTTGTGTATTTGAGCAGTGCCTAACAACTTATTTAAGTCCTGTGCCAGACTGGAGGGAGGTTTGCAAATGCTGTGTTAGCACAGATGACAGGAATACACACGAAAGCTGACATAAACATACCACAAATAGGTTTTGAGATCTCTTCTGGGGGACGTACAGCACAGTATCTAAGAAGGAATATTCATCTGTGACAATTTCAAAATGTTTTACAGAACTGAAATGTGAGATAATCACCCTAACCTCTCATTACATGCTCTTCTTTCCACACCCACGAGCATATTAAACTCCTCACATATGTCTAAATCACACTACCTTGAATAGATTTGTGATTTATGTGTAATGTGATGTATATACACAAACAATGTAATCTCTCCTTTCAATATGAGGTTTTGAAAGAGGTGGTTTATAATGGAAGTTCAAACTTGCTTTTAATATACTGATCTGCACAAGCCCTTCTGCTAACAGAAGATGAGCTGGTGATTTCACATTTATCAGGTACATTTTGTAAAGCTCTCTTCAGGAACTCTCTGCAAATGCAGCTGCTTTTCCTAAGAAAAAGTATAACAACTAATTGGATGTCTATAAAAAAGTCTTTGAATGGAGCTGAAACCACAGTGACATAAACCCTGACTGTAAGTAATTAATTGCAAAATGGCATGACAAGTCTCCTGTCCCAGACTGCTTGCCAGTAAGGTCTGAAACAAGGGAGAACTGCATCTAATTTTTCCTGGTATTGCAAATCAGTGATTCCTTTGCTCAAGACTAGAGTGCACTTTTATTTCCACCCAAAGTTAGAGTTCAAATGCTATAATGAGGTTGTTGGAAAGAGTCCTACCGACTTCAATGGATTTGGGGTCAAGTCTCTTGACCCCAGACCAACAAAGAATTTCTAGGAGACTTTTCATATGTTCAGATACATATTGCACTTTAAAAGATTTATTAAATTTAGGTTTCCAAAAGCTATTCTATAATTCAGACTTATTTATGGTATGTAAATGCCTCGGAGTTCTTTTAAAGATATAGGTTTGACTGATGAAGACTTCCACATATACAGAACAAAAAGTCCTCGCTGAACTGAAATCAAAGGCCAAGAACATATCCCACTAAATGACCCCACTGACAGTTGAATTCTTCACTCTGTAAGAGCTTACTTCAGTCCATGTGTAAGAGAAGACACCCTTGGATTTTGGAACACTGGACAGCATGTGTATCCCTGCAACTATTCTTCCATATGGTCATATACCATCGACTGAACTCACTAAAATGGCTGGCTCTCCACAGTGGGAAAGTGATGAATTTCATTAAAAGTCAACCAAAGAAAAATTAACATTTATCTGTTTATGTTCACAAAATTTAAGATTTATGTGTTTATGTTGACAATCCACAAAAAGGAACAAAACAGAAGAGGTCATAGACCCTAAGTCCCCCCGGAATTTGATTAGCCCTAGTTACTGGTAATTTGAGCTTGGTTTCATTTTTTTTCCCAGTAGTTCAGTGGCATCAGACAACACAGAAAACGGAGGCAGAGCACGAAGACATCTCTGCACTGGTCAGGAAGTAAAATCACTTAGGTAGCAGAAGCTCAAAACTAAGAAACCCAGCCTTACCTGGAGAGCTGAAATCACCCCAAACCCATAAACAAGATATGTTAGGTGAGATACATCACTCAGTGCATTCACAGGGTGCTTGGTAATATATCAAATATTATATGATAGCACACAATCAGATCATTCCCACTGTTACCATACTGACAATAAGGCAGTAGCTTCCTAAATCACTTTTCACTGATCATTTTACACATATATGTGATTATGATTAGTCTTAGGGCAAAACTAAAGAGGTGAGACTCTACAGAAGGATATTCTTCAGCCAAGAAATTAAGATATTCCCTCTCACATCAATATAAAGTGTTCCTGACCAGCTTCTCCTTCAGGGGTTTGAACATATGCTGTGACCTACCCATCTGACTTTGCTAACCCAGCAGTGAGGCTTTTATCAGCCCATTCTATTCATCATTGCCCCGTTCTCCTCTTCCAGCTGATTTCAAGCTTTTTATATAAAATTGCTCTTAGATCAGAGAACGTAAATTGCCTTCCTATTTCTTTTCTTCTCCAGGTGTCCTTTACACTAATCCCACACTTCAACCAATGTGAGGTTTTTTTCAAGAAGGTGCAGGTCACAGAGAGCTTCCTCCAGCAGAAGGCCAGACTACAAGGAGACACGGAAGGCTTGACTGTAATGAGGTGTGTGCTACTGAGAGGCATTGCACTGGATGTACAAGAGCATACGCTAACAATCTGTCCTTGGCTCAATAAAATAAAATGCAATAACTTTGGCTGGAAGAATTCAGAGACTCATGATGCTTAGACGGTGTTGTATCCCAGAGCTTAAGGCACATGAGAAATCACGTGAGAAATGCCTCTAGCGAAAGAGCAATTCTACCCATGTTGCTCAGAAATGTTGCATAAAATTTCTGCTGCATTATGAAACAAAAACTAGAGGCAATGTGACCCTACCATTATTCTGTATATGAGAATCAGTTGCCTCCTTTCTGGTGCTGTATCAAATGCCCAATGTTATTCTACATCCTACTAGGAAAGTCCAAGTCTCCCACAGATCATCCGTCAAATTTAGTCTCATATGGTTGCCTAAAATATCACCAGACATATAAAGTGGCACTGGGGCATGTGCTGTAATAATTGAAGAGTATGCTCTTGTCTTTTGAGATTGCACTGTTGTAGTTATCTAATAACATGACAATTTTAAGGACATATGTTCTTCATCAGGATGAGAAGGAAACAGTCTTGTCCCAAATCCCAGCATCAGTTTTGGTAAGTTTCACCGGAGCTGGGAGTTTCATGGGGTGACAGGGTACACAAACAGAGGCATAGGTGCTGCACAGTCTTCTGATGCGTAAATCAAAGCAAGCTTGAACCCAACCCAAAACAATCCCCAGGAGTGTCAGGTAAGACATTATTCTCCTTGGTGACTGTTAATTTTAGCCAGTTGCATTCATTTAAGGGCAAATCATGCCCAAGAAAGGGCACAGAAATGCAGAATCAGGAAGCTGGTTCTGATAAGAAGGTTAAATTTGAGGTCCAGCCTTATTCCTTTCAATGTAAAATGTTTTGTTTTTTTTTTTTCCAGAGTCTGACTTCTTTCACCTTCTTATGTTAACTTTTAAGGACAGAGAACCTAATTCTCAGTAAATTAAAGCAGGTATGAGTGAGAAATAATTTCACTGGGTCGAGTTTTGTTTCACTTACACATCAAAGTCAACATTTCTTCTGAAGGTCTTGCTGTCAGGTTCACATTCAACTGAACACATGTAGCCTTTGAAATATAGAGGAGCTGAATAAGCCTTTTAAGCAAACCCAGAAATTACTGAAAGGGTCATTACACTATATCAGCACTCAAAATTTCTTTCTTTTTTTTTTTTTTTTTTGTGTGGTGAAATTCTAAATTACCAAAATTAATGCAAGATGTTCACAGGCTTCTCCAGTCACAACATAATGAGTCATACACTCACAGCAACTCAGTTGGTGTGCGTAAGTTAACTGCCCTTCATTACTGTGGCAGAGTCATTATATGTAATTGTAAGAAGATGTCCAGATTGGCACCAGTGTTTGCTACAGATAAGAGTTTCAGCTGATCAGTTAGATATGCTTCAAAGAGCATAATTGCTGCCCTAGGGTTACTTTAATCTTCACATTTTTTTTGTGTATATGAAATATGTCATAACTGTCTTCTTGCTTCTACTGTGTGAAACGTGTAAGTCATTTCAGTTTAGAGTACACTTTATATGTATATGGCACCAGATTTAAATGTTTCTGAACATCCATGGTATTAGAAGGAAATGTGTTCTTGTCAGTCAATTAGTCCTTGAGCTGGATCCTCACTCACCACTTTTTGCAGGGTAAATTAGCCCTTTGAGAAGGGGCTGGAGAGAGGCATGGGCACTACTGCCTGATATATTTTATATATGTCAATTTTAAGTGGTAACCAGATGGGAGGATATAAGAGCAATCTGTGTTTGACAGCTCCTGTTGGGGAGGAGCAGCACAGACTAAGATAACTGAAAAGGGGTTGGTTCAAACGTTTTCATCAGGAAAGCTGAATGTTGCTGCCTCAGAGATGAGGGATAAATAAATCATTTGGTTTTGACCCAGTGCCAAACACCACACATCTCAGCTGTTCAGGGAGCACTTGAAACTCCAAGATTGACAGATGTGATCAAGCTCTGCTACTCTTTGCCCTTGTGCCCTTGCCCTGCACAAGACACAGATACTGTGACAGGTACAGACACAGACCCAGTAGCAGATGTGAGGACCTCTAAGCTGCAGAGGAAATAGGAGAGACAAGTGAGCGAGACTCCAGTCCTGTTTCCCAGGACTGCCAGGGTGACCACGCAGCCTCTCCCTCCACACTGGGAGCAGAATTGTGTGTGGGAGCAGCTGGGAGCACAGCACTGGGATTTCACTGCATGTTAACAATGTCAACACACTGGCTTCATCCCAACACAGAGTGTCTCTCAGGGGAAAGTACAGGGGGTCTGCTCTGCTGGTGCTGGGGAGAGGAGCTTGCCTGGGCATAGGGGCACACTGAGTGCCAACACATCCAGAAGCTCCTCCTCTTGTTCTCACACATTCTTGCCACAGCCAGACCTCGGTGTGAATGTGGAGGGCAGAAAGAAAACACCCAGAGGATGAGGCAAAAGATTTTGGTATTGAGAAGGAAAGCTATGTGGATGCTGAAACTCACTATGGACTGAAATATGGAGGCCAGGAAAGAGGCATGGAAGACTGTAGTCCTATTAACTGATACTAAAACCTACCCAAAGAAAAAATACAGTGTTTGCAAAATGTGAGGTATTGTGATTTTTTTGACTTGAGGCAAAGGAAGGAGGGACAAGAACAAAATTTTTACAACCAGTTGGGTGTTTAACTTGTGATGCTTAAGCTCTGAAAATGATCTGCAGCTTGTTTGGTGTTAATGACACACAGTTAAATGCCAAAATACAATTGACTCACTGAGATGCCTTTTGTTTTACATCCTAAACATGCTAGTCTTTCTCCATTGCACAGTAGAGATTTGAGAAGCATACATAGGTTTTAAGACTGGTGCTTTGATGACAATACAGCCTCATGGAAAGCTCCAAAAATAAGTGAAGAGGAATTTACTCTCCCTGTATGTAATAGGTCACTATGGTTACTTGTTACTGTCTTACTGCAGTAGTCCTCTGTTGTAGGAAAGCCAACAACCTCACATTTATTTGTAGTCATCAATATAAAAATTATTTTTGAGACTGAGTCTGCCTAACATATTAGCAAGTTTTTTCCAAAGCAAAGCCCACTATTTTATTCATCTCTAGCACTTGAGGTACAGGGAACTGCAAAAAAAAAATTGATTTGCTTTATTCATCATACAGGTTTAGCAGGTGTTCTCATTCATGACTGGGCATCAGTGTGCTGCATTTGACTGCATACAGCAACTATGTGTTACTGCACTTGTGAATATGCATTTCAGAAAAACAAAAAGTTCTAGGGAACCATTTGAACTATCTTTCCTTGGATAGTTAGTACGATGAATATATGGAAATAGAAAAACTGTAACAGTGGAACTATTTTGTATCAAGCATCAAACTAATAACTCAGGTTTTGGACTTTGCTGGATGCTTTTTTGTAGCATCTCTCTGGAGAGTTTAATGCAACAGATATGCATATATGTTAAGAGTTTAGATCTTCAAGAAGTTTTCTGCCATTCCTTCAAGAAGCTGTTGGCTTTGGGGGGATAATCTTAGTATGGCACCATATGACAGACCGGAGATAAACTTCTTTTTTCTCATGAAGCTGATTTTTGATTACCTTTTTTTCCATACATCTAAAATGAAAGTGAGTTGACTGGAAAGCACAGATCTGCTAATTGCCTCTCAATATGTCATCAGTTTTCTCAGAGCAAAACAAATATGTTTATTTTTAGTGAGAAATATGAATATAGTAGCATAATGGGGCATGGGTTTAGGGAGAGGTCCAGCAAGGTCTCTCACAAACATCCCAAAATTCTGGCTTCAGTTAGACTTCTGTTGTGTCTGAGTGCACAAAATTATCTTTAAAATTTAGAGTAGATATGGCAGAGGAATTGAGAGAGCAATTGAGAGCCCTTGAACGTGGGCTTTCTAACTTTTATTTGACATCCCTGTCTTGGTTTGAGGCAAAGTCCTGACTGTGCAACAAAACCCAAACCCAAGAGTTCTCTGTCAGCTAACTGTTCTGACTAGTACAGAAATTCTCCTTGTTCAAGGTGAGCTTTAATTCCCTTTCCATACTTGTTTTTATCTATTAAATGCCCTCCTTTCCAAAGCTGGCCCATGATGTCCTTGCAGCTTCACTGTTCAATTGTTTTTAGGGTCCTTATGTGCATCTGTATAAGTATTTCAAGGGCATTCGCTTCCAGTAGAGACTAGTGGAGTTATTTGTCTGCTACATTACACATCAATAAATGATGAAAAACCCAGTTTACATTATTTTGTCTGACCCTTAAATGCAGAGACTGCCTCTGCTTTATAAGAGATGAAAAGTGAATTGTCTGAAATAAATGACTTTCAGGAAAAGGTTTGGAACAGATCAGACCACTTGTGGGAGTTTTCATCCTGAGGGATGTCTGTCAGTTGTCTTACAGACAATGTGCTTTTGGAAAGCAAAAAGTACTTGGCATTAAGTCTCAAGTTACAAGCTCTGAGTTGAAAAAAAAAAAAAAATCCAAGAGCAGAAAAAAACATTGAAGCAAAACCTATGAATTAATTGCAGCAAGAAAAGCAGATTATAGACATAAAGCCTTTTCTCCTACCAGTGTGTTACAAAATACAGTAGTGGAAGACTATAGACACAGTTGTGGAAGAGATTGTATTTTTATTCTCTGTTTGTGCAGAACTGGCACAGTAGGGTTTAATCCAAGGTATATACTCACAGGTTGCATCTGGACTCATCTTCTAGGAAGCCCTATAGGATCCTAGCCCTCAGATTTTCCAGGTCAAATAACTGGTATAGTTCACTTGAACACTCTTCTGACCTGTTTGCCAGGACTTCTTTTACCTGGAAATGTAGGTGAAAGGAGGAGAGAGCTGGAGAACGAAGATAGATGGACAAATGATACGGGATCTGGATGAGCCCTAGACATGTCTTTGCACCATGGATTAATCCTAATGTACACACAGCTGGTACAGAAATACAGACATCCACTGAATGTGGAGTTAGAAAAGCGTGAGTTTCCAAGACCAATAATGAATGGGCATTAAATAGCAAAAATCTGAGAAATATGAAAAAAGCTACTCTGGAATTTTAGGAAATGCCAATTCATGGAAAAGGACAGGATGTCAGGCTGGCACTTTGGCAGGGCTTTTGAATTAGAAATTGTATCAAGGAACAGGATTCGGGTAAGACACATGTACTGCTATAGCAACATAAGGCAAGTAAATCCTGGATGCCAGACTTGAAATCTACAAACCCCATAGACTGAAGGCAGGTGGCAAGCATCATACGCCTTCTCAGAAGGAGTCTAGAGAGATACAGCTTGGAAGAAGCTTCTGTGACATAATACAAATCTCTACTTACAGAGTCATTCCCAATGGCACAATGTTAAACGCAGCAGTGGCCTACCTTAGCTTGTTTTGAATCTGGTACTTTTTAATATTCTGAATAATGGACTGAATGAGGAAAGATATTATGTGTATTAAATCTACAGATGGCATCAATCTGTGAGGCATAGTACATGTAGGGAAGGGCAGAACAGACAGCAATTTTGTCCTGCATCTCAGGAGTCACCACATGAGCAATCCCACACCATGTAGTGTGTCACTAGTCACTAGAGCTTTCAGGTGCTGACATGGTCATAACTGCTATAGGCCCTTGTATCCCGGTAAAACATGGAAATTTGTGAGGCAAAGGGCACAGAGACAGCATGTGCACTTAGGGTCACCACGTAAAGACTTGGTCGCCTAAAAGAGATTTAGCAACGTACAGTGTGGAAGTAAATCACTAACTGAGATATGCTTATGAAGGCCACCAGCTCAGACGCAACCTGCAAGGACTTCCACAGCGCTCCAGCACTTCTTTAATTTCCTTTATTGTTTAAATCACTAAATTGTGCTGTGATTCACTTCAAGAACAATGGAAAAAGGACTACCTTTGTGAATTTTCTCTTATTTCTATGTCTCCTGGAAATGTCTAGAAAGCAATGAAATTGATGCTTTAATATGCATGGACATTTATGAAAACAACAGGATTTAATTTCCTAATATAGTTGCTGAATTGATTTGCGTATGCAGTGAACTGCTCTGATTTTCTTAGTGGCAATAATAAAGTAGTGTCTGCAGTAATTTAGCAGGTGTTCACAGCTATTCCGACTGGATGTAAAAGGTTACTGCTTTGATTTAAAAGGTTCATTCAAACTCTTCTTTCACTTTTGCAGAAGTCTAATGGAAGATGAAAGGTTCAAAGTAATGAGAACAAAGCCCATTTGAATCCAGGATATAATTTCTTTCCAGAAAGTCTGAGGGGTATTTTCATGTCTTTAGAGCATTCTGATAAGAGCTGCTTTTTTTTTTTTCCCCTAATATTTAACTCTGCCTACCTTGAAAATGAAGTTTACATTTACGGCTCTAATATTTTTCAACTGTATTATAGTTAATTCTTATTTTTGTTCAAGAGAGACAAAATACATTAACTTCAGCATGAAACAGTTGCTGCCTCCCATTGTTCCATTCCCCTTTTTAAATAATTCTAAGTGAAGAGCTACACCAGACTGATACATATAGGTGAATGGAGCTGTTAGGCTCCACATATCTTCCTAGATTAAGACATACTTGTCTTGCATGCTTCGTAACTTGAAGCTGAGGGCACCGTTTATGATAATGCAGTGGGTCACACTGAAGGTGAATGAGAGGGGAAGTTAGGTACTGACACCGCTCCACAGATTTTTCGGGGATTCTCTCTGATGAACAGTTAAAATCCTTGTGGTGAGAGCTGTGTGAAATGCTTCTGGCAAGCCTCTCCTTTCAGTTAAAGGTTTTGTCACTTCTTAAAATTGTAGCCCATGGTTATCAAAGCGGAGAGGGCTTCTCACACAGGTGACAGGCAGGAAACCTTCCAACAGCCTTCTCCCTCATCACAGCAGACACATAAGCTATTTTATCTCTATTTCCATTGCTGCAGGATAGAAAGTGGGAAATACCATCAGAAGAGTGTGTGATATGAGTTAGAAACTATAAAAGGAGAAGAGCAATTACTAAGAAATCCTTGGAGGTATGGGTTTCTTTAGGAAAGGAAAGATTTTGGTTAAGAACATAGCCAGTTCTTAAGATTCCCCCATTGGTTCCTGGGCCTGCTAAAGGCTTATTGTATAACACTGGAAGAGACTCTCAAGTCCAGACTGTATTTAGTTTCCTAATTTCCCATTCATTATGAGCACCTGTATTTCAAAAGAGCCTTTGGAAGGAGAGTTTACTCTTTGTGCTTAATATTCCATGTCTATCAGATTGGGAGCAGCTAATCCTGCCTGCTTTCATAGGAATGTTGTGCAGTTTGCATTTCCATGAAGTGCTTAGATACGACAAAGAAAGTTATTACAGGTGGACAGAGAAAAAATACTGGAGTCACTTCAGTCCATCAGCTTCTAAATATGTCCTAGAGATCTTATTGCTGTGTACATTAAAGCTTTAGAAGTAAAATCTCCCTTTGTTTGCTGAGCACAGTACACATGACAGAGATGAGGGTTCATGAAGTTCACTCTTCAGGCACACAATTTGCTCTACTGAGTCTCTAACAATTTGCCTTATGAAACCTGCTGGGGATTTCTCATTTTAAGAGTTGAATTGATTCAGTCAAGTTAAAGGCAATCATGTATTTACTTCTGTTCCAACCCAGTTATTACTCCTCCATTTTCTTTCTATCAGCTAAGGCAGTGGACTGCAGTCCTATTTCATCATTTTTCGGGGAATCAAACCCTGTTCTGCCTTCTGCCTTCTGTTCTGCCAGCCTTTCAGGAATAAATAGTGTAGAAAAGGGCATACCAGGTGGTCACCATGGAGAGAACCACACAGAGGGACTAATTGGGCACTGCGTTTGTGGTTTGAAAAGGGCACAGATGTGAAATTTCTGGAACAGCACACATGGCAAAAGAGTAAATAGTAAAATGGGGCAAGAGGTGGAAATTCAGGACTGGAATAGGATGCCTGAATATGGCCAGAGATCCTGGGTAGAAGAACTCACTGTTCCATAAAAAATGGAATTTGAAGGGGCAACCTATTTCTGCTGATGGGTGAAATGACTCCTATCAACAGGAATAGGATCTGGGCGTATGGATTTCATTCATAACACCCTGGAGTCCCAGATATCTTCCCTTTGAGTTAAAAGTGAGACCAGAGAACTTGTAGGGATTCATCTGCTAGAGGCATTGTTTCTGATGGAAGACTGAGTGGAATGTTCTTTGCTACACAACTTGGCTAAATTAACTTCAGAAGAGTACACTGTCTTCTTCAAAGATTTGATATTTTTGCATGGACCCTTAATTCTGAAAATTAATTTGTAATTCTGTTGGTTCATGTGGGACTTACAGATTTGCAGTTCCTCATACTGCATCACTGTTGGCCTCTCCGAAGACTTTATCTATAATGAATATAATTGCAGGAAGAAGAGGGATTTCTGAAACTAATGTGGTAGCTTAGTATTTTTTTCCCCAGGCCTCTTTCCTTCAAAAATGTCATTTAACCATATACCATAATGCCACAAGATCACATGCAACCATGAAACTGTCTGGCCAGTTTTAGCTTTTAGACAGGTGAGTAGGCTGCAGAGTCACAGATTGATTTTCTTTCTGTCTTTATCTGAGCAGTAGATATGGTCTGTATTTGTCAACTTCTAGCCATGCACATGATTGTAATGAAACTTCTAAGGTGATTTAGTTTTATAGGCATTTTAAGACTAACACTTTCATTTTACTAAATGCTGTGATGTTACTAAGTCAAGGATAATCTTTATCCACAAAAATAATACTTTTGCAGCAGAAATTTATTTGAACATCTTTCATCACCTTCACGCTCAGTGGAACTTGGTCCAAATTATCCACAAATTATGGAAGACTATAGTCTTCATGTAAGATGGTTTTTTTGTTTGGAAGCCATTTTGGCACCACAAACTTTCATGTCATCAGGCAGCTTTCTGAAGCATTACTTCTCATGCCAGAAACATCAGCTTTTGTCTACAACAAAACAGGTCCATTGTAGAGAGGATGTATTCCTACACAGAAATATAGGGCATAAAGCAAATGATTTTCCTTCTGATATGTCTCTTTATATAACCAGTGTTGTCATGACAACTGCAGAGCAGAGTTGCCTTTTCAGTAGCAGATTCATGACTAAGGGCCTTTGTCTTACTGATGAACATGTCTGTATTTCTCAGTCTCTCAGGAACAGAAAACACAAATAACCATCCCACACGATTTGTTCCTACTCACAGAACTTTCTGTGTAAATGGCACATTACTTACAAACAGGGAAATCTTTTGATTCTGCCAGCACTTTGCACTTCATAGCCAAAGCAGCTTTGCAGACAATACATGGGTGCAGGAGGAGCAGAGCAGCTGCCCACAAAGTTCTCCCTTGTGTAGAAAAGCAGACGCCTATACACTACACCGACAGGGTGAAGGAACCTATCATTATTCTAGATTCCTGATGAGTCTACTCCAATTTTCAGGTGATACCCTGCAGTGAAAAGGTGAACGAAGCAATAGCTGTACTAAGTTTTAGAAATAAAAGCCTGGAAATTTAGGTGCTTTCTTCATCTCAAGGAATGAACTTATTCCGAGTGCCCACAAACCTTATGCCTCAGTTGTGTCACTTTAAGGCTGGGGGCAATATACCTTCCTCAGTCTCACAGCTACTCTGATCAATATTTTATTGATGTCTGTGAGATGTTTCTCCCATGAAAAGGAGCACAGAGTGGAATCAGCATTAGCCAGTGACAGAGAGGGAACAAAGAATGAGCTTACGCTGCATTTAATTGATGTTCTGCTGGACAGCAGTTAAAGGTGGAGTGCTTTGCCATAAGGCTGAGAGATATGGTGTGTTTATAAGCTCATGAGTTAATTACCATTCAGATTTGTGGTGGACTCACATTCATAGTCACCCCTTTGGCTGAATCTGAAAGGGTCTCAAAAATTCCCTTGGACACAGAATCATAAAATGGCTTGGGCTGGAACGGACCTTAAAGATCATCTAGTTCCAACCCCCACTGACACCCTAGTCTACATCAGGATAAGCAGCATATACAAGAGATACAATTTAAAAGGTTAGGCAACACCTGAGTCAGAGAGAAAAATGGGGAATAGCCGAATATCACTACACACCTCCAAGAAAATGTTAAATACCTCAAAACAACACCAATAATCCTGGGGAACTTTGCCTAAATCTACCACCCCACTATGCAGAAAACCACAAAACATGAAAGCATAGACAATGAAGCTGACCAACTAGGGGTTTTTTTTGTCATTTTGTAATTGTCCAGTGTTGCAGTGCAACATGCAGCTCTGTCCCCACTGCCAATAAACTGAGCTTGAAATAGAGGAACAGCCTTCATTCACTATGCAGGGAATAGAACTTAAATAGACAAAGTGAATTAAGGCCATCTCAGATTAAAGGCTTCTGTCGTGGGTTTACTCTGGACTGATTTTTTTCCTTTTACACAATTGCTATAAGATGAGAGAAGTTTTATACAGACAAAAGAGACTTACTGTGGAGGAATAATATTAAATTTATTACTAGCAGGATAAAAACTAAAGAATAATATATACAACAATTCTAATTAGTTAAAATTATGAAGACAATGTTATGTATTTACAAACTTATCCCTCCCCTCGTATCAGTCCAAGAGGAGAAAAGTCTCTTCACTACTTTCAGGGTTTACAGCTCCTCTAAATCAAATTTGCAGCACTTGAAAGTTTTCTTCTATTATCTCTAGGGCAACAGCTCTGATCGGCCACAGCTGGAAATCTCTCTCTCTGCTGCACATCGACCTCAGGACTGTCCCTGCTCCTCCCTGC